>PVIC010027583.1:0-23751 GCA_004025085.1 Thryonomys swinderianus
AAAAAAAACAAAAGCAAAACAAAACAAAGAAACAAACAAACAAAAAGAATGTTTGGCTCCTTTGTCAAAGATGAGGTGGCTTAGTATATCTGGGGTTGTTTCTGGATCTTCTTGTCTGTTGCGCTGATTGTTATATCTGTTTCTTTGCCAGATCCATGCTGCTTTTATCACTATGTGTAGTATTGTTTCAACCATATTTTGTATTGTTTCAAGATAGCAACTTCCTGGGTTGTCCTCCTTGGATCCATGATGGCCCTTAAGTGATCTCAGTTCTGGCAAGCCAGAAGGTACTTAAACAGGACAATCACATCACCTTGGTTGACATAATATAATCAATATCATCAACAGTATCAAACACATCACAGCAAATGACAAGCCTTGGCAGTTACTATTCTGATACCTTTAACATTATGAGCAAGATCTATGACTGTGCCAAAATTTAGAAATTACCTTAAATATGTTTATGGCATACAGATCCTTCATATAGCAACATCACCCTTTGGGAATAAAGGGTCACCAGGGAGTTGGGAGGAGTAGAGAGATGGAAAGAGAGGGAGAGATTAGAAATAGGGTTAGAGGACGTCTAAGGATCACACAAACACTGGGAAAATGACAGAGGCTAGAGGGCAAAAAGAGACAGAAGGGACAAATACAAAAAATAATAGCCTAATAAGAGAAGGATCACTTGAAACTGTATTCATCATCCTATAGTAGTACAGAAGAAAGAGAGAGTAGGAAGGACTGAAATGCATTAACATCTGGTAAATGATACTGGCTAGAGGACAAGAGAGGATAGAAGAACAAAAGAAGAATAGAGGTACTCAGCAGCAACAGGCTAGGAGGAGGCTATTTTCCTTCTTCTCTAAAGATAAGAGCAGCTGAGAGAAGAAAAAAACAAATCGTACAGACTCTGCAACAAGAGAGCAAAGAAATGATGAATAAAAGACAGGTCAGAAAAAAAGAAAACAGAAAAACACCAACAGCAAAAACACTACCAAAAAGACCTTTCATGGCGTGGATCTGCTGTCTCCTACAGTAGGGGCAGTGGCACACAGATTATAGTTGACTCGTCCCAGGGAAACAGCTGTCATCCCCTCTCTAGGTTCTGGCTATAAAGCCTGAGTTGAGCTCAATGAACTCTTGAAGGCTTGAATACTGCAGGAATCCAGGGCCTTTGGGTGGGACTGACTCCAGAAATTCACCAATGGACTGTAGTCAACAGGATTTCTTCACTCTTCCAGTGGGTGGGTTGTGTGTGTGTGTGTGTGTGTGTGTGTGTGTGTGTGTATGTGTGTGTGTGGCAGACAGAGCAGTAACACTTTGAAGGCCTCTGCCTAAATCCCAGCACTGCTGCCTCACTTATTAAGTGTGTGCAGAAAATTTGAGGGAGTCTCTGGGGCTCCCTCCCCTCCCCCCAGTCTCTGTGGGCAGAGGAGTAGTTGGATCTCTATCGGCTCCTCTTCCTCTGCTAGTCACATGAGAGGCCAGGGACCCAGTGGTGTGGGGAAGGGGGGGCAGTCCCACATTAGAGGTCTGACTATGCAGCCATAATACTTGCTAAGTATTGGCAGAGAAGTAGATCTATCTCTCTGGGTTTTGTCTACCCCACTGGCCATGTAAGAGCCCCGCAATTTGTATTTTCATTAAAATAACACACAGTGTTGTTCAACTTCTGCCCTTTCTGTTGGCAGCCTGTCTTACCATTGCCATTGTCTGCTAAAGCTCTGTTGCTTTTTGACAATTTCTGAAAAATGCATCCACAACTTTTAGAATCACAAGCAGGCAGAACTGTAAGGCAAATACTAATGGTGGAAAAAGCACCTCTGTGGTAGGGCAAGCGACTTTATCTCTAAACTGGAAAAAAACGTCATATACCTGAATGTGGGGAGCACGTGGTAAAGAGGCCTCAGAACACCCAGGATCAGTGTGAGGGGAGAGCAGCCCCAGATGTCAGATAACTCTAGTTTTTGTGCCTCTTTTCTAAATCCATCAAAGTTACAAAGATTGCCTAAAAAGGAATTGCATTTTGGTTCATGCAATTCATTTTCAAAAACAGCAAAAGGGTGTATCTGCTCCATAAAAACTGTATTACTTGGCATCCACTAGTGCCAATTCTGTGCTCTTATTCCAATCTTTTGTGGCTCTTCCTATTTTTATTTTAGGAGAACTCCAAAATCTGCTTGCAGAAAGTATGCCCTAAAACTTATCTCACAAATATGACTTTTTTTAATGTGGTGATAAAGAAAGAAATTAAAGATAAATGAAATGGCAGTGAAGTTTGAAATGGTTAGTGATGTTATTAAAGGTTCCTCTCAAGATGTAGGAATACATGTGACTTACAAGAGGATTTTGGCCCATAATAACTGATTGTACTACAAAGTCTCTTTGATGTGGGGTTGTAAACAAAACCTTATTTGTTACGAAGTGGTTGGGGAAATTGGATTAAAAACTAACATGGAGAAATTTTTAACCAAATAGATTGTCTTCCTACAAAAACCTTGACCTAAAAGGCCTTCATTTACCCATAGAGAAATTTCATTCAGCTATTGTATTGAGGGCCTGTTAGACATTATCCAAAGTGAGGTTGCTTTTATTCTGCTCTTATTTTGTCCAAGTACATTCATCATTTTGGCAACTAGAAATCTGTCAGTGTCGAGGAAGACACAGTATGTGGAGTTGTGCAAAATAACTTTGTTTAGATGTACTTGCAGATAACCAAGTAACAGATTGGAAAGTTTGTCAAAAACAATCACTATTTTTTTTGCATCTGGAAAGTTTAAAATGCTTTGCATAATAAAGAAATAATCTTGAAGATTATGGAAATATAATAAAGATGATTAGTGTAGCCCACTACACACAATGCACTACATTTTCTCTGTAAACTGGTGAAGCATGCTATGCTGGTGTGTAGTAGATATCTGTGCGCTGATGAAAGAACTGGGGCCCAGAGAGAAAAGAAGGGTTTCTTGTGACTTCAGGTGGAAAATGAAGGACACAGTACTCAAAGACAAGATTCAGACTCAGAATTTAGTGCTCACCATGTCTATACCACCATCTTTCTTCCTGGTGTAGTGAGACAAGAAAATTGAGTTCATAAACACTTGGTTCTCAAGAATAACTCAGTTTATCAAGAAGCAGGAAATATAGTGTGGGTGTGGAAGATTGGCTATATTTTCCAGATTCAAAAATGGAATACTGTAGAAACACATGGATATATCTACATATATTCTGAGAAGTCTTTTAAGTGGAATTTTTTTGAGACAGGGTCTTGCTTTGCAGTTCAGGCTGGCCCTAAACTCATTATGTAGCCCAGGCAAGCCTCGAACACAGCAATCCTCCTGCCTCTGCCTCCTGGGTGCTGGCATTACAGGAGTGAGCCACCATTCCTGATTTAAATGGTATTTTTATTGGAGTGTAGGTAGTCTCTTCTTGTTTAAAAAGTTTTTAAGTGGTTAATGATGAATTACAGGCCATGGACACACTGAATAGACAGACAAGTGGCCGATGTGATTCATATTATTCTAAATCAAAAGTATCATCTAAAAGTAAGGATAGTCACATCATAAAGAAGTAGAATGCTTTTATGTACTATATCAATTATTTGTTGTTTTTACTTACAAATTCTCTTCTATAAGAAAAAAACTGGTATTAGGGAAATTATTGATTTGCTAAATTGGAAGCATTTTGTAGGTATGGGTTTAGAACTTCCACTGCCCAGTTTTGTGCTGTCTAAGGAACCAAACAGTGAAGCTGGAAGTAGGGTATTCTCCTGGTTAAGAAGGACCAGGAACAAAAATCAGTCTTGTCTGAATGACCTTGCTCCATTGCAAAGGACAAGACTGAAACATATATTAGACACAATTTAAAACAGCCTCTTACACCAGTGATGGCAAACCTTCTAGAACTTTCTATAACAAACAGCCAGCTATGGCACTGGTGCCATAGGCTTGCCACCACTGTTACACTATTTTCTGCTTATGATTAATGCATTAAATATATGAATAATTTCAAACAAGGAACCATATATATTTATAGTTTCAAATGCTTTCAACAAAGAATAGCTTTTACAATAAGGACCTACCAGGTCAAACAAATGCAGTTTAGCATTTAAAGTTCTAACTATGACAATACATGTGATTTAGCTTGCTGCAAGTTAAAAAGACAACTCTTAATTAAGATAAAAATAGTAAATTGACTAAATATTGAACACATGTATGCAAGTATATTAAATCAATGACTAATCCATGCTTTCAAAATGTGGATAAATGTTTAAAATGTTTCTTCAATTAAAGCCTGCAAGAGATATAACCTATAAATACAACTGTTGAAACTGGCTTTATTTTTGTTACTATGAATATGATGCATCTGATGTGTTGCTAATAGTGTATTCTGCCAAATATATGAATTTGATGAACCACATCAAGATTTTCAAATGGTGGGCAGCAGCATGGGCTTGGTGGAGGGGGCTGGGCTTGCGTAGGACAGGTAGGCAGCTGACTTGTCCACCTTCCTCATCTGCTCTGTGGCTTCCTGTGGTCTTCCCTTCCTGCTGTCTTCTCTCTTTAAAACTATTTACTTACCTCTTTTCATGATTTAGTACCTTGCCAAGCCATGAGAATAAAATGGTAAGATATGAAGTATTCTTCCTCCATGGAGCTTGAACACAATGGAGAAATTAATTTGGCAAGCTGGTAATAAAGATTCGAAGAACAGATTCTGTAATGGAGAGGTAAGGAGTGCTGTGTGGTTCCCTCATCATTACTTTGAGGGCAGCAGAGAGATTCATGGAGGAAGTTACATCTAAGCAAAAATAATTTTACCACTTCTTTAGGACTTTCTTCAAACTCTACTAAATTAAAATCTTCATTCGGTATCTCTGGCTCTATTTTCTTTACATTGAATATCAGTGCGTGTCTTGGTCTCCAGCCCTTATTCTCAAGTAGCCTTTTCTCTGCTCTTAGTTTGTATCTTCCAGTTCCTTTTATGCATTTTGTATTACAGTTTATTCTTTATATACATCTCTAACTAGAAGGCAAAGATTGACTCAGTCTCTTTAGCTCTTCTCTGGTTCCTGTAATGCTCAATTTTGTCTGACATAGAAGTCTACGATGGAAACCAAATGATTTATAGAGCTATTCACTTATTCACTCACAGAATTGATTATCTACCATGTATAAGAAAAAGAGAACAAATGAAGAAACATATATAATAGAGAAAAGACATATTCCCAAATGCTAATATTTAACTTAACATATCTATTTATCTGTCAGACAACTGTTTATTGAATGCTTCCTCTGTGCTGGTCTACATCGTCATAGTGCTTACATTCTAACTGAGAGATAGTTACCAGTAAACTAATTTTACTGGTGCTTTCAGACATTGATAAATTGAATAAAAATAGAATAATAGGCAGAACACAGGTGAAAGGGTTTTGACATATTGAGGCTTCCAGGTAAGGGTCCATAAATGCGTGCCACTGAAGTGAGATCTGAATTGTGAGGAGGAGCCACAGGGATGACATAAAAGAGAAGAGGACCCCAGGTGAGGGGACAACAAGGGCAGGGCATGCATTTGAACTACTTAAGGAAGGTAAATAACCTAATGATGTTAATGACCAGTACCTAGGAATGGTGTAGTTCAAAGCAAAGTCGGAGAAAAAATCTGATTGTCCTAACATTTTTTAGATCATGTAAAGGGACCTTAGATATACTTCAAATGCAACAACAACAAAAAAACCCTTATGACATTTAACTGGGCAAAGAACATGATGTGATCTGTAGGCAAATGAAACTCCAAATTCTGTGTGGGGAATAAATTTTAGGGAAAAGAAGATAGAGAGAACAAGCTCACCTTCTTCCTGTTCCACCAGAGAGCAGTCCATGAAGACAATGATCTCCTGAACAGGAGAGCTGAGAGACAAGACAGAGAGAAGTGGGGAAATTGAATACATTCTCTGGGGATATAATCAGCACAGCTTCTCGGTATGTTGAATTTCAGAAAAAAGACAGCAGAATATAGCAATGACTATGTACCAAAAGGACTGTAAAATTGTAGACAGGGAGGGATGGAAGAAAACGTGGATTCTCTAATGTAACTGGTCACAATTACAGACCCAAGGATGAGTAGGTGGTAAGAGAAGTAGTGATAGAAGTCTTTGTATTACTTTCATAAACCTGTATTTATACTTCATGGGGTTATGAGGATAACTAAGTCTCTGCTTTTTGCCTGGAATTCGGTCAACTTAATGTGGTAAGACTTCCCTCATATTTATTACAATTTATTAGATGTAATTTGTGCCACAGTGTGGATCTTCCAAAGCATAGGGCTTTTGCTGGAGAATACTTAAAGGTAGAAGTTTTATTGACTAAAATTTTCTGGTAAACTCATTTTTATATTTTTTGACTGGTGAATTGGCTGGGCCACCTCTTTGCTATCCTACTCATCTTTGCTCACAGTCACTCTTCTGCACTCTGTTGACTCTTAAGATAGTACAGAATACTAGTGACCAGAGATTAATTAATTGCACATGAGATCTGAGAACATCAAAAGAAATACCTTTTATCAAATAATATTTTTGTCATGAGAGTTAATGATAACTGAAGAGTGGTCTATGGTGGTAATGCAAGTTCTAACACAGAATTCTAGTGTATTCGCAACTTTTCAAGGATTTACTATTTGATTCTATTTAAGTTGCTTCAATTCTCATTCTTCAATTCCTCAGTTGTACAATGATACAGCAGAGAACTAGATGAAATGTGGAAAGTATGAGATCACACAAAAAAGATAAAAAGGAAAATGCATGACTCAGAATGTTAAATTTGGACTTTATATCAAAGATTATGAAGTGGAATTGGGAGACAAGGTCAAGTGTTTTCTTATTACTTTCTAGTCATATGTTTTGCATTTGTTGACTGTTTACTATGCATCAGGCACTCATGCTATAAAATTACTCTTCTCCTCAGTTCTCTTTTTAATTTAAAGAAGCTCAGTTTTCCTTAGGAAATTATTATTCATTATTGAGATGGAATAATTATACTCAACCCTCTGATTTTTGTTTGGACTTCTTTGTCTCTTTGTATCATGATATTCTCTTGTATATTCTTTGGGGAGGTCCAGAAACTGATGATTCTGGTCATTGGCTTTGGGAATTTCTACCCAGCTAAAAAAGCTCATTTAAAAAAATCATACTAGGGCCGGGTGTGGTGGCTCATGCTTGTAATCCCAGCACTCAGGAGGTAGAGGCAGGAGGATTGCTGAGTTTGAGGCTTGCCTGGGCTACATAATTAGCTCAGGGCCAGCCTGAACTACAAAGTGAGACCCTGTCTCAAAAATAATTAAAAAAAAATTAAAAAATCATACTAGGTCCAGAGATTTAGCTCAGTAGTTCTGGCACCTGCCTCACAAGCGGGAGGTCCTGAGTTCGATCCCAGTAACCACATACAATGCTGGGCGTGGTGACTCACGCCCACCAGCAATCAGTACCACATACCACAGTACCAGGCGTGGTGGCTCACGCCTGTAATCCCAGCACTCGGGAGGCAGAGACGGGAGGATTGCTGAGTTCAAGGCTTGCCTGGGCTATATAGTGAGCTCAGGGCCAGCCTGAACTATACAGCGAGTCCCTGTCTCAAAAAAAAAAAAAAATCATACTAGAAGGAGGGAGACAAATCAATCATTATCAATCCATTTGCAATTCTAGAATATCAACAGCCATGTTGTCTAAAGTAAATTTCTTTTTGTGCATAAAAGCACAAAAGAATGCTATTTTCTAGTATTTGTCATGTTTCTTACTTCTTTCTTTTATCTTATTCTTCTCTTTTCTTCTTTCTCCTCCTTTCTTCCTTCTTTTTCTATTTGTTCAAAACAAAGAGCTCACAGAATGTGTTGAAAATGGTTGCACAAACCATCTACATAATGGTGATCTTGGCATGCATATAGAGACATTATTTAGAAAGTTTACCACTTTATAATTATTTTTACTTAGCTATCTCCAATACTTTTATCACATAATTTTACCACTGAATGCCCATAATTTTACCTATCATTCAATGGGGTATGGGAAATAAAAACTAAAGAATTATCTTATGTTTTATAAGGAATTTTTCTGTGAGGAAGTTGGAGTTACTAGATGATATATCAGTTATAGCCCTGGATTCAGAGAGGTGTGGACCCTCTCAATCAGAACATAACATCTGTCAGAGTAAAACATCTACCTCATAAGGGGATTTTAAGACAAAATCTTGTCAACAGTGTTGTGAAAAATCTTACTTCTCATCTTACATTTATGTGTTTTGCTTTTTAAAGTAAATTAAGTCCTTTGATTTTATTCCCAAACATGTGTTGTGGAGGTACAGTAATGAGCTATAAAAAAGACCAGTTTTTAAAAGAACAGAAAACATGTTTTAAAAGAATGTGTGATCTAGTGGAGAAGATACATATCTAGGTTAAAATATAATTGGACATGATAAGATCTAATAAGTGACTGAACAGGAATATAAGGGGAAAAAAGAAGGGCGGACTAATTTTGCAGCCCATTATGATAAATGAGGAACACATTAACTGACTCATAAGGGAACTTATTTCTCTTGGGTAAAACGCTTTGCTTGAGGTCACACAGCATGGCTTCGCACCCCTGGTGCTTCCAATCCTCAAGTAGTGCTCCCTGTACTCTGGTGCTTAGACACAAGTCACAACCCAATCTTCTAGCTCAGAATCACTCTGCTTGGTTAACTGATAGTACATCGTTGGTACAAGGAAGATGCTAGCCAATAAAGCTGTCCTGTGATGAGCTTTCTCTGTTATGAATTCAGATCACATTTTGGAGGGCACATTTCAAGCAGTCCCTAAATAAGCCACCCTTAGGATTTTGCATTTTCATTAATAAGGGACTGTGGTTTTCAGTACCGATATTTAATGGGATTTTATTCATATTTAAATATTTGAATAATTATATTTGTTTATATGGTAAGAGCAAATTTGAAGCAAGTGGCTTTTCGGCCAAAATCAGAACAATAAACATTCTACTTCAATCAAACTGAGCTGGATTCAATGAAGAAGTAAAATAACTGGCATGTTTAGTTTCTAATTTTCGAGGGAGTACAAAGCTATTTTAATCATTTTCTAGTGTTTGTAATAGGTCTGGTTGCCTCAAAAACTTGAAAATGCGAGCTTTTCTCATTGAGTATTCTTAAAAGAGCATTTTGGGTTAGGTTTCCACCCCCTGAAACACCAGAATGAACATGAATGAACTTAGATTACACAATGATAACTATTGAATGGGCCTGTTGGAAACCTCTTGGGTACTGGCAGGCCATACAGTACAAATTATCAGAATAAAGATTTCTAGGCTACTCTGACCAACTTTGCAAGTGTGAAAAGGAAGCTAATTGTTTTTGTCTTCTCTCTACTGATTATGATGGAGGTTTAATTCAATCAGATAGACATAATATATACATAAGGTGCTGAACTACTGGGATAATTCTGTTGGACTTATAGACGCGGATATAATTAAGGATTTGTTAACATTTGTATAATAAACCTCTATTATCCAGGATTTTTAACTAAGTATTAAAATTTCATTCTCAGCTGCAACTTGCCATTCATGGTCTCAGTTAGGAAGTAATTCTCTTTTACAAATTTTCTTTTAAAAAAAATTCAAAGCGCTTTCCTCTGTATGGCTTTGTAACTGATTTTTCCTTCAATAAAAGGTTTCAGGCATTGATCTCTCTCCTCAAGGAGAAAATTCTTGATACACAGAAGTAAAAGAGAAAAGTCCATCGTCACTTCCAGTGTCCCTTCTCATTAGGCAGAGTACTCCTTTTAGAAGTTTGCATTACATTTTAAGCAAAAACTGAACTCATATTTTTGTAGTGTATATAAAACAAAACTATCTAAAGACATTAAAAATATCTTTCTTAATTCTACTTCCCTAGTACCTAACTTTATTTTATATTATTCTATACATCTTATTATATTTATAAAAATATATACACCATTATTTTCTTACCACATTGAAAAAAATAAAATTTCAACTTAATTCTCTTGAATCTTATTCCTGTTATTGAGTCATAAACTCTTACTTCCAAGACCAACAAATGGGCCAAGAAGTATTTTTGTAACGTTCTCTTTAACAAACTACCTATGCATACATACATCAGAAATTAAGAATTAAGTAATAAAAATAATGAGCTGCCATCTTGGTTTATTTGCCTTCATAATTTTCCTCAAACCCACTGACGCTTGTCCCAGCTTCTTTAATCCCCATCTCCTTGGGGCAGTAGAGGACCTGGTGAAGATTGCACAGGAAGCCCAAGCGCAAAAAGCCAAGTCTGGACGCTATGTTCTTCAGCCAAGTCTCCCTACCGCCTCCGATCTCAGGTGTTTCCACTGGATTCCATGCACCTGAGCCACAAGTGTGGACTACTTTGATTGCCAATTACTGGAAAGCTTTCTGGGCCTTTGCCTTTGCCATTTGTGGGGAGAGGATGGTTTCAAAGTGCCCCACTGACCACAAATAAAGAACAATCTCGTAATAGACACAAGTACAATGAGCCTGAATCTCACAATGGGCAGGAATTACCTTAGTGATGTTGGAATAAGTGGTTAAGAGGAATAATCATACAGAACTCACCAGTGAATGGTGATCACTTGATGACCATTATAATTTCTTCAATAGTTAATTTATTGTACTTTTTATTATACACGTGGCAGACTTAGTGTCTGAAAACTCACACTTGCTATCTCACAGGACCTTCTGTCTAGGAGTCTGAGAATAATGTCAGTCACCTGCTCTCCACTCAAAGGTTCCAGCCAAGAAGGCAGCCACCCCATCACCCTCTCAGGTCACCTATGGTTGGGACAATTCAACTCTTGGAGATGTAACGCTGACACTCTGAGACACTGGGGGTTATCTTAGAGTTCTTGGTCACCTGGGCTTCCAGACAATGTGGTGTTTGCTTGCTTAGAGCCACGAGGGTGTCTCCTTTTCAATGGCTAAATTGCATAAACTCATGGGAATGAAATACTATCACCCTGCTGTCTTCCACTGGTTAGAAGCAAGTCAGTCTCCAGTCATACTCCATGAAGGGGAATTTTAGAAGAGCCTAAATCTTGGAGATCACCTTAGGGGCTCTGCCATAGTTACATATACATATGCTTGTCATTGTGGTTTTGTATTAAATTAAGAAAACAAAATTATTTATCTGTTGTTCTGGAAATCACCTCAACACATTTTCCTCTTTAACAGTTTATTTATGATACAGAAATGTATTTTAGCACTGTTGATATTTTGTGAAAATGAATTTTATAGGCTGTTGCATTCTAAAAAAAAAACCCAAAAAACAAAAAAAACAAACCCCAAAATGATCTGTTGCAATTTTCTTTCTGATTTGAGCCTATCTCCAGGGATCTCATTCACCACCATGGGCCATCAAATGTCCTCATGAGTTTTTAAAATGAAAATTACCTCCTTTACCCATTTGTTTGCTATTTACTGCTTGGTCCCCATGTCTTTGTTACACACACCTCCAAACACACATAACATGCATGCCTGTAGATAATTATTATTAAAAAGTAAAGATAGTTTATATATGAGGATACCCCCAAAATATGAACTGTCAGACTCTGATAGGTAGAATTTAAATTGTCTCAACAAGCTCGAACAGGAAAGATACATTATCTGGTAAAATTGAAGATGAACTTTTCTGACTTAGTATTTGCAATACAAGTATATCCTCCCATAGAAATTCTTCACAGAAATGTTTATAGTTCCATACCATTTTTTTCAGGGAGCAGAAACTAGCAATGCTAAAAAGGAAAATTAAGATAAATGTTATGAACTACTTAGACAATGGAATACCATACCAAAGTGGGAAGGAATGACCTATTTTGATACCAACAAACATCATGAATGTCATGTTGAAAGGGAAAAGTGTAAATTACATAGCAAAGTACTCAATGTGCATGTTTTAAAGTAAAATTCAAAACCATGCCAGAATTAGTATATCATTTAGGTGTGCAAAAATACTATAAAAGGAAATGTAAGGAAATAAACAAATTACAAATCCAAAGCAGGTAAGAAAGTTTTGGAGAGTGGAGAACAGGGACTGCTCATGCTTTAAGACCAATATTCCATGGGGTGGAGATTTAGCTCAGTGGTTCTGGCACCTACCTAGCAAGTGCAAGGTTCCTGGTTTGATCCCCAGTAACCACATAGAATAATACAGGGTATGGTAAATCATGCCCATCAGCAATCAGTACCACATCTCAGAGTGCTGGATATGGTGGCTCATGGCTGTAATTCCAGCACCAGGAGGAAGAGGCAGGAAGACTGCTGTGAGTTCGAGGCTTGACTGGGCTACAGAGTAAGCTCAGGGTTAGACTAAACTGCAAAGCAAGACCCTGTCTCAAACAAACAAACAAACAAAAAATCCCCAAAACCAAACAAAACAATAAACTGATATTCCATATTTGAAATGAATGGCATGTACATACATTTTCTGTATTATGTGCACTTTGGATATATTGGTATGAGATATATTTATATGTTCTTTTATGTGAAAGTAAAATACATCATAATGAAATCTGAAATAAGATGCCAGCAAATTATACAATTTCTAAGCCTGGTGTTTTTAGGTCACAGAAGTCGCTGGACAGAGCTCTTCAAGTGGTGGATCAAAGGAGAGAGGCTTTTCTCGCAAAGAGCATCCCAGGAATTTTAGGTGGATGTTATTGGGTAGATACTAGTATTAGGATATAAATGAGTGGTAGAATGTATGAGGTATTTTGTAAAATAAGAACTATTCAAAGGGAATGTGGTGGGGGAACGTAATGAGGGAAAAGAAAGAATAAATATGATTTGGAAAGAAAGAGAAATAGCATGTATATAAGGCATGGGGGGTTGTGGGTGGGTAGAGTTATGAGTAAAAATGAGAATTAAGCCAGGTGTGGTGGCTCACGCCTGTAATCCCAGCACTTAGGAGGCAGAGGCAGGAGGATTGCTGAGTTCGAGGCTTGCCTGGGTTATATAGTGACCTCAGGGCCAGCCTCAACTACAAAGCGAGACCCTGTCTCAAAAAAAAAAAAACAAAACAAAACAAAAACAACAACAACAACAAAAAATGAGAATTAACTTGTTTCATATACTGGTACAAACTCCCCAATGTTGAGTGTGATTGTGAGCTGTATATAAAATGTATCAATAAAGAATTCAATTTAAAAAAGGATATATTAGTCACAATATCTGAATGGGAAAAGGACAGAAGGATTGAGGAAGGCGTGGACTTGCGCGAGAGGTCATACACACCACTTCTCAATTTAGAATTTCTTTGAGGCATAATAGGGCAGGCTATGTTGACAAGAATGTGATTGTGTGGAAGAACATCTAAGACAGTTCTAAAAATAAAGTCTGCTAAAAAAAAAAAATGAAAAGACGCAGCATCTGGCCATGAGCTGCTAAGTAGACACACCCAAAGGGATAATTTGTCTCTTATTTCATGTATGGTAGAATGAACTTTGCTTCTGTGTTATTTTGCAGTCCTCCCCAGTCACCTAAAGGGTAAAAGTATTCCTCTAGATTTCCTCTTATCTTTTCTAAGGCCCTTTAGGAGCTTAGGTTTTCAGAAAAAAAAAAGACATGAATTTGTACCTCACTTAAACTATTAATAAGCTGTGTGATAACTTGCAATTAAATTACATCTCTGGTTCTGTTTCCTCCTTGAAAGAAGATAATACCTATCTCACAAGATTGTTTTACACATAGTGAATTTTAGCTTGAGCCCTTTAAAAGTTCAGCTTTTGCTGTGTTATCATCATTATTCATCCCTATTCCAACCTCAAATTTTCTTCTCATTTCTACACATGGACATTAGAAAACATGAAAATTTTCACATTATCATAATTCTCATAAAGAAAATGCACAACAGTTCTCAAGCTTAAGAAAATGAAAGATGAAATTATGATATTGGTTACATAGGAGAGTGCCTAGGGCTCTCTATTCCTTCTCCTCCCTCATCATTTCTCTTCTACTTAACTTAAAATAGGCAGGAAGACAGAAAAGGAAATTGTACAGGGCCATCTGGTGAAGTAGGTCCTAGATGATCACATTTTACTGAAGTAGTTTATTTAGCTAAGGGAATCAGCTTTCTTTCTCTCACTTTTGCTCTTATTTGTCTTTCCCTGGACTCCAAGGTTGTGCTGAGTAAGTCAGAATTTCTCTTTTCACTCTATGTAGATCATCTACATTTCCAGCCTTGTTAATAACCTCAGTGAGGATTTTGGGCCTAAGAAATATCGCTGTATTAGGACATCTTTGGAGCAAAACTAATAATTTATATTCAGAGACAGCTGCAAAGTGCAGGTGACTCCTTTGGTGACCTAAGTAGGAGTCCAATTATCTGATTCAATAACAGCTTCTCTCAACACATTCATGTGTAACTGAGTCAAATCACATTGAATCTTTTCAAGATGCAGTGGCTTGAGAATTACATGGGATAAGACTATATGTGGACAGTGCTGATGAATGTGAATTTTCTACAAATGTTTTACCTGCCTATTGCACATCAACTAAAACTTCTGCTTCCTTTCATTAAATGCTCTACCAAAAGGCTTAATTGAAATAAGTTACCATGTTTACTATTGGTTGGTTGAGCCACAGAAAGTCAGGAGTATCATCAGTTCAGTGATTTAAATATTATTTCCTGGTTCTCAAATCCCAATATAATGAAGATGAGGTGGTAATGGGTATTGAAGGTAAGAATTTTATTTGATCTCTATGTTTTTTGTCCTTGAGATGCATGCTCCATAAGAAACACTTCCAAATGATTCAGACTGCTCAAATATGAGTATAGGTTAATATGACAAGTTTTAACAATAAATTGAAAATATAAAATTCCATGCACCTTTTCTTTCTTGACTTGCCAACGAGGACATATTGAAAGAATGTTATCAAGACATTGCTTTTCACATACATTCATTAGTAATTCAAAGATTTAGTCTCTGATGGTGATGCTAGTGTGATTAGCAGAGAAAAAATGGAAGAAATGCATGTTGCTATAGCAATATGTTCATCATGAATGATCTACAGCATAAACACTGCGATTAATTTGCAAGATGCCAGGTAGCAAACTGCATGGCTGACTGGGCTACTCTCAGATGCCGCAGTATTTGTTTTTATTAGGTATAAACATTACAGTAGAGCTTTCAAAGTAAGTGTGCTTGTCACTGTCAGTCACACAGGGCTGCCTTCCAAAGAGTTTTCAATACACTTTTAGTTTTTTAACAGATGAGAAGAAACATGGTCTTTGCAGAGAATTAAAAAAAAAAAAATACACACCAGTAAAGTTGACATTCTGACACTGAAACAAGGCTAACAACCTCCTTTTTCATGGGCCCTGGATGTTTCTGCTTTATCTGCACACTTGCTTTGGTATCGGAGATACAGTATTCATATGTGCAAGCAGGTTCAATAGTACTGAAATTGGAAGGCCTGGTCTCAGGAAACGTCTTAAGAAAGCACTTGTGGATATGACCAGAAGCCAGATGACATTTTAGCCCACCATAGTTTAGGTTATTACTAGAGACTTGGGGCAAAAAAAGGCATCCTTACCTCATTGGGCGGGGAAATGTGATCCGTGGGTATATATAGGTGTGTGTTTATGAGCATGTCTGAAGGATGTGACTGCCAGCTGGATGCTTGTCACCAATGATATTTTGAAGCCTGGAGCCAGACACATGGGATGGCACTAGGGCTTTGCATTCTTCGGGTCTGATGGTAGAGTGGTTCTGCACAGAGACACAAACACACAGCATGTCTGTGACATGACCCTCTCCTTTGTCGGAATGGGCCACATTCAGAACTGGGCAAGCAGTAGGAGGAACTTTAATATGACAAATACTTTAATAGAAAGGCTCACAAATCTCAGAGAAGTGAAGTTTAGACAGGTTCATCTTTATTCCTCAACCATTGATGTTTATGACTCCTGGGGTAATGTAGTGGCTACTTATGACCTGTGAGCACGAGGTGAAATGGACAGGATTTTTGTTAATTTGTTCATCATGTAAAGATAATAGCACAGCTATGATATGGGTGGACATAGCATTTGCTCAAATATTATGTCAGAAGATTTGAAAAGTGGGAATAGCATGTTCTGATTCTTCACTGATCTATAGTTTCTACACAAGACAAAAATCAAGTCACCTTATGCTTCCTTAGAACTTATTCCACACAAAGTCATTGCCCTTGGGTGGGATTCACCTTGTAAAGACCCCCAGCAGCTCAGTGGCACTGCATCTTCCTGGCAAGCTAAGGTCCTGAGTTTGATTCCAGTACTGAAAAAGAAATTCCTGATAGTGTGCCAACATGTGTGAGGGCATGACCTTCAAAGCCACCAGGAAGAGGAAGAGAGCCATGGCTGTATTTTCTCCACAGTCAAGAGGAGCCCTGGGTCTCTGGAAATAACTCCCAACATCTGGTTAAGCCATGTACATGATGAGAGTTGGACAAGGGAATTTTTAAACTTTAAACCAGGCCTGGCATTCACCAATACTGTCCCCCCCTGGAGGCCAGAGGATTCCAAAACCACGATTGGACCCTGCAGTTCTTGCCCTGGATTGACAGACACTGTGTGGAGGAAATGAACAATCAACTTTGTGTCCTTCAGGGTTCCACAAAGGAAAACAATAAACTTGCTTCAGTTCAGCTTCCAGGAACGAACAGGCTGCCTCAGGCGATGGCACAAATAAAGGCAGTTGGACTCAGTCAGCTCCTGAGGAGAAAGGAACTCTTTCCTCGCCTCACCCGAGTCCAGAGCGTATTCTGACCACCAGTGGAGTCTGCGCTAATCTAATCAGGATGTTTTGCTTTAACTTCTGGTATGGGTTTTGTCTGGATTGGGAGAAAGAAAGGATTTTTTTTTTACCCTACATTTCCCAGTTGAAATGACTTTTTGGGTAAGTGTCTATGCTGTTTCCACAATAAAAACTTTTCATAAGTGACTCTCAGCCTTTTAGATTTTCTACAATATTATTTAAAGTATAGTGCAGTGGTTCTCACCAGGGTTGATTTTGCCCCTCAGAAACATTTGGCAGTGTCTGGAGATTTTTTAAATTGTCCTGACTGAGTCAAAAGTGTGCTTGTGCTAGTGGGAAAGACCAGGCATACTACTAAATATCTTGGCGTCCTCAGCATGGACCTGCATGAGCCTGCCCCATCCAGAGTGCCAGCAGTGCCTCACGAAAACCTAATCTAGAATCCAGGATTGGGCTAATGAGCAGTAGAACGTATCCAAAGGGATATTTAAAACCATATTCATGAATTTATCATCATGATCAAACTGATATTTATATACTTACATATACACACATGTATGTATGTAACATATATGTATACCCACAAGATGTGCCATGTCAACCTCTGAAAAATGTATTCAGTCACAGTAAAGGTAACTAGCAATGTTAGCTAGATCCTCTTTTAGATTATAGTTATATAAAAAAAGGGAAATTATTTACTGAAAATACAGTTCCTGAGGAGATGGTACTTCTACCTTTATTTTCTGGATATATATATATATATATATATATATATATATATATATATATATATATATATATATAATACTGCTACTTATGTTTCATAGTAAGCAATACATCTTTCAGAGAGGCATAGTAATGAAGAGACTGCAATGATATTTGAGCTTAACTCTTTGCAATCTTTAGACCACATAAAACCCATAATTCTAGGGCTACGGGGTGGATCTGTGTATTTGAGAAGCACGCAATTATTTGAGGCAGTAGACGGAAGAGAAAAACATTCCTTCTTCTACCTCTCAGGCTTAGCTCTTTTAAATTTGAAAGTGGGTGCATTTCATGTCCATGTGTTCTCATCTACTGCTCTAATCTTAGCCTTCCTCTAGCTAATGCCACAATGGAAGGGTCAAAGTGTTATCCTGCCTATTCTATTGTGATGCTCCCCAATTTTTTATCTTTCTCTTTTAGCGCTAGTCAAAACTGCCCTTTCTATAGTAGATCTGACTTTCCCAGTCATAATAATGTCTACAGAAATCAATGGACTTTGAGGTAGAATGACAGAGGGATCTGGCCACCCAGAAAAGGAGAAAGAATTCATAATGTAGAGGAAATCGGAAGAAACTTTGGCCACAACCTAGATCTAGATTTCACTCATTTTCTGGCAGGCTCTCGAGTTCCCAGGCCTTCTAACTGGCTATCTGTAGGAATATAAAACACTGCAAAAGATATCTATATAGGACAGAAAAAGGTAGAGAATGAAGAAATACAGATCTGCACGTGTGCTAACATGTCTAGAAGGATGTACACTATAAGGCAGCAACAGTGGTTGCTTTTATGGGTAGTGCTGTGCTTTTATATTGTGTGTGTTTCTACACTGTGGATTATTTCAATTGTACTCATTTCATAATTTTAAAGCCAAGAAAATAATTTTACAATCATATAAGAACAAAAATGAAGTGGAATCCCACATCATTTTTCATCATGAAACTGTTTTCCTTGTTTCAGTACCCTTTTTCTTAAAGACTGAAAGAATAATAAAGAGGGCTTCCAGGTGTTTTCTGGGATGTGGGGCGCATGGTTCTGTTGATGCCTGCATTCGCTGGGGGCTGGTGTGGGTGTATGTTTTGTATGTTTACCAAAGAATGAGGGAAAGTTGCTCATTGTAGTCAAAGCACTTTATTCACAGCATGAGGCAGACAATTGCAGTCATCATCTTTGTACAGAAATCAATGATCAATGCTTTTCCATTACACTCACAATGTAGGCCAAATCTGGACCAATGGCTAACGAAGCCTTAGAGATTATCTTGGAACTGTCAGACATTCCTGATCTGCTGATTTATCTCTAACTATGTTGCCTTTGTGCAATGAATCCCTCCCACTGTATCTTCCATTTGCCTAACATGCTTCAGGCATATTCTGCCACAGGACCTTTGCATTGGCTCTTCTGTCTCCTTGAATGTGATTTCTGTGGTTACTGATATGACAAACACCCCACTAGCTTCAATTTTTTTTTTTGAGACAGGTTCTTGCTTTGTAGTTCAAGCTGGCCCTGAGCTCACTATGTAGCTCACTATGAGCACACTATGTAGCTCACTATATTCAGGGCAAGCCTCAGACTCAGCAATCCTCCTGCTTCAGACTTCTGAGTGCTAGGATTATAGGCATTAGCCATCATGACTGGCACTGTGATATGTGGTACTGACTGCTGGTGGGTGTGAGTCACCATACTTAGTATGGTTGTATGTGGTTACCAGGGATTGAACCAGGGACCTTGTGCTTGCTAGGCAGGCACTGGAACCACTGAGCTAAATCTCCAGCCCCTTGCTTCAAATTTTGCATGAAGGGACACTATCAGGGATACCTAGCCTGATTTTTAAATTTCTACCAACTCCTGCTCTTTAGATCCCGTTTGGTCTCCTCCAGTTTTTCATATAATTACTTCTTGCTATCTATCATTTACTGTCTTCATTCCCTCAAGAACATGTGCACCTTCTTTTCTTTTCCTCTGACTCAGAACAGTACTAAACACAAGGATGTTACTCATAAATTTTGCTGAATGTGTGAATGGAAAGTCTGCAGAGATTTTTTGTTTATTGAGACATTTCCTTGGGAACATTTCTGAAGACTTTTTCTCTTCTTTGTCCTCACTTAGCTAGAATCATGAAAAATAGCATAATATTTTATATATTTTAATTAATTAGAAAAATTTCATTAAGATATTCCTTATATTTTGAAAAATAGCCTTCATTCTATCTTCTTTTATCTGAAAATTAATAAAGACCAAAAATAGAGTAAGTATAATTACCTGACATTATTGTATACCTGAAACTCTTATGGATTATAATAGTCACAGGCTTTCTGAATTCCTTCTAGAACACACTAACTGCAATAATCCCTGGATATTAAGAAAAATCCTGCATATTTGTGTCAACAAATGAAAATATAGTTATCTGCACTCAGGTATTATCAGTCACAAATAATTATTTAATAGGCATCCACAATTCATTTCTACTTGGGAATGATAACATGGAAATGTCACTTAAAATAATCCCTAAATTTAAATCATAAATTCATAATTTGACAGCACAGTTTTTCTTTCAAATTTAAGAACCCAAATAATTTTGTTTATTTGGCACTCTGAGTTTTGGGTTTTATGTAAGTAAAATTAGAAAATCACCAGTTGATGGGCATCCAAAAACAGGCATACAGCTGTAATTCTTACACTTAGTGTGTGTGTGTGTGTGTGTGTGTGTGTGTGTATACCTCTGTGTATCAGTGTGTGTGTGGCTCACTCTGCATTTGGACTGTGACAGGTCCTCAGATACAAGTATCCTAAGTCCACAGAGAAGCTACAACCTCAAAAACAGAATAGTGTTTCATATGTGGAAATAGGAAACTGAGGAGCCCATTAATCCAGGAGGTAAGAATAAGGTAGTCTAACTTATTTACTCATGTGGTCAGGAAAAAAAAAAAAAGTAGGGATTCCGAAGCTTCAAGATGTCTCAATTCAAAACCCCAAATTCGCTCCCTTCCACATCTTCCCACCCACCTTGGGAGATCTGTACAGTGGAGTCAAACGTTCCCAGATGTCTCAGGGTGTGTGTCAGTGTGTCTGCAGAACACTGAGGACAGGGACGACTAGATTCTGTGACTTTTTTTGAAAAGCCTACCTGTCCTGTGAAGTCCTGTTCTCAGGGTAAAGATTCTGGTAAAATAACAGCCTTAAGTGAACTAGATTATCTCTTATTGAACGCATTGGGAGCAGAAAGTAGAAGTAAACTTACTTCCCATTTCTGTCCATTGCCCTGCCTGGAAGAGATCTTAACTCACAACTTGGTAGAGGGGAATTAGCTCAAAAGCTAAGTGCAGCCTATCGGGCCCTTTAGAACAGCAACATTTAAATTCCGCAGTGAGGAAGGGGAGTAATGAAGGAGGCAGAAAAAAGCATCCAGGAAATCGAAAAGCACATGCTAAGAGCACACAGGAACGCTGTCAGAGGAGCCAGGGAAGAGGGCACCTCGAGCAGAAAGGTGTGGCCGAAATATGAAATGCTGCGCGGCCCTCGGATCTCATAATCTGCAGGCAGCTGTCCCAGCTGCCATGTTATCTCAGCAGTTGGTATTTAGACAGTGGTATCGTCTGAGGCTGTTCTGAAAGTGCCCCTGAGACTGAAACCCCTGTAGTTTCGTGTAGACTGGGACGCCCCGCAGATAAGCTTAACAAGGTAGAGGGGGACACAGGGTGCCCCTGAAGACGAGCCAAGTTGAGCGTTTCTGTGATACGAACTCATCGCCCACGCTTGCGCCCCCATCTGTGTGTGTTTGCTGCGGAAAGATTCTAGAGAAAAGCAGCACTGAAACACGACTCTGTCATACAAATCTGTGGATCCCTGTGTTTATGCTCTCATGTATTTCTCCTCAATTTCATGAGAATCAGTATTTCAAAGTCATTTTGCCAGGCGTGGTGGCTCACGCCTGTCATCCCAGCACTTGGGAGGCAGAGACAGGAGGCTTGCTGAGTTCCAGGCTTGCCTGGGCTACATAGTGAGCTCAGGGCCAGCCTGAACTACAAAGTGAGACCCTGTCTCAAAAAAAAAAAAAAAAATCAACAACAACAACAACAAAAAAAACAAAGTCATTTTAAGGGATCCTTAACTGGAGGCAGTTTTGTGAGCTTCATGGCATAATGATAATTAAACATCACTCTTAACCTATCTTTGGATACTCCCATAATTAATCAGGCTGATTGTCTTTGAAAATATTCATTGTACATTTATAACATTTAGATGATTCTTATATAAATATAATACAGGTGCTTGATAAAACTGTCTTCACATTTTAATCCTTGTATGTAACTAAGCTGATAGACATTAAGCTTCGAGTAACAAAATGTATTGATTAATTGAGAAAGTATTTGAGAAAAATACAATGAAAAAATCAGATGCCATTAAATTTCAAACTAAAATAAATCATATTTTAAAACTATATTTTAACCTTTATACAATCCCAAGTCTATAGTCTTCCTATGATAGCAAAAGAAGCATTTAAAACTCACTCTTTTGAAAACTTGAAAAATGTTTCCAATTTCCCAGGTGATCGACCTTAATTTCATATCATATTCATAGTTTCTTCATTCAAGGAACAGTAGTTACTTGATTCTGAAGAGCAAACCAGAATTATTTTAGAATTTTTTTTTCCATAAGAATTGTGGGGAAGGGTGCTCATCTGCTGTTTCTGTCTTTGAGAAGTAAAAACTGGAAAAAACCTGACCTGCATATCTGAAGTAGACATGAATGGAGTCAACAAACAACTTGCTGTGGCCATTGAAACCCAGCTGCAGACAACCTCCATCCTGACCCACCCCTTTCAGGCCCTCAGCGCCTCTTGTTCTTCAGTCCACCCTGCACACCCTCGAGACGGGTACTTAGGTATTCACTCATTTTTGACCAAAAACAGAGATAGAAAGTCGAATTCATCGCATTGAGTGTTGCATCTGGCCCTAAGGTGCTATCGAATGTTCATTAGTATCATTTTTTGATAAACAAACCAATGAATATGCTCTTTTCCCACAATGAGCCATCTTAAGGACAGCAACAATTTTTTAAAATTTTTCTTTTACCTTTAAAAGCCATATATAATATGTATAAAACTGTTTAGCAAACCTGGGCATCATATACCTTAGTTAAAATTTACTTTAATTTGTTGTATAGTCAGCCAGAGAAGGAAGAACACAAGCACTTTACAGATTAGGCCCATTATGTGCATAGTTTCATCTAATTTTTTATGTTTCTGGATTAATATCTGTTTATAGTACACAATTATTACATTCTTCTATGAGACTGGTGACTGTACATGTTGCCTTTTGATCATTTTATTCACCTTTCCACAAACTCACCCTCCCTTCTTTTGCCAATGGCCTTCACCTCTGCAGAGTCTAATTCTTAATCTTGTCTCACAAGTTATGTGTTATTGACTCTATTTTATGGATGATCACGTTCATATCCAGAGATATAAGAAATGAAGTCAGTGTCCTCAATGATATATGGTCAGTAAGTGATTAACTGGGCTTTGACCTATCAAGATAAACCCTTTATCTTCCCCTACAGTCCTATGAACACTAAATATTGACTAGTTTACAAAGCAACAGACTAGCATAGATTTGAATCTTGTCAATCAGTAAATTCCATTTATATTTGATACCCTAGTGATAAACTGAATTATCTTTAAAAATGAACTTAGTAGCTAATTTCTTTTTTTTTAACCTATACTAAATCCACACATCTGTCAGTTGTTTCTTTTTTTTTTTTTTTTTTTTTTTTTTTTTTTTTTTTTTTTTTTTTTTTTTTTTTGAGACAGGGTCTCGCTTTGTACTTCAGGCTGGCTCTGAGCTCACTATGTAGCCCAGGCAAACCTCGAACTCAGCAATCCTCCTGTCTCTGCCTCCCAAGTGCTGGGATTACAGGTGTGAGCCACCACGCCTGGCATATCTGTCAGTTTTAAGTAGGAGTTGTATACATATTAATCTACTTTCTGCAATAGAAAATTTGTGAAAACATATTCTAGGTAAGTATATCCACAAAAGAGGGCTGAAAGTAGTTGAGCTCTTAAAAAATTGTGTAAAAGGGCTGGAGGGTTAGCTCAGTGGTTCCGGCGCCTGCCTCGCAAGCGCAAGGACCTGAGTTCAATCCCCGGTTACCACATATAATGCTGGGCGTGGTGGCTCACGT
>PVIC010027584.1:0-23770 GCA_004025085.1 Thryonomys swinderianus
ACAGGGACCGCACATGTGAAGGGAGAATATCTAATAATGCTCTGATCAGAAACGTGTGTAATTAAAATCTTTAAAAATACGAGAAAATATGGGCCGGAGGGTTAGCTCAGTGGTTCCGGCGCCTGCCTTGCAAGCGCAAGGACCTGAGTTCAATCCCCGGTAACCACATATAATGCTGGGCGTGGTGGCTCACGCCTGTAATCCCAGCACTCGGGAGGCAGAGATAGGAGGATTGCTGAGTTCGCGTGGCTTGCCTGGGCACCATAGTGAGTTCAGGGCCAGCCTGAACTACAAAGCGAGACCCTGTCTCCAAAAAGCAAAAAAAAAAAAAAAAAGAAATATGAGAAAATAAACATACTAGGCTTCTCACCTAAGAGGCTAAGAAATCTTAAGTGGAAAAGGGTTACAGAATGAGTGTTCATGGAGTTTGACCTTTCCAAAAGCAAACCAATCATCTGCCCATACATAGTTAAAATCATGGCTCTCCCAGTGTTACACATATGTCATGAGCATAATGAGGTGAAATTACAGACGTGTATGGTTATGGTAAATTTACCTTCAAGACCGCTTTTCCTCTCAGCCAGCTTACACAAACCTATAATGTCCCTTTACTAGTTACAGAATACAAGTGTTGTCCTCATCTTACATTAGCACTCAGGACCCTACCTCATTGGTCTCTTCCAAAATCTTTCTCAGCTGCTGTCCTTTAGTTTTGAGTTTTCTTCCTTCCCCTACTCCTCTGTGATGTACCACCTCCCCCACATGCTACATAATTCTGTACAAGTTACATCAAAACAATGTCTTGATCATATCTGTGATGTGGTATAAGTACCAGGGACTGAGACAGCAAATGACTGAATACCCACCCAGCCCCCATAACGTAAACATTATTTGGGATGATACTGTTTCTGCCTGGGCTGTTTCCATCCCTCTTCTCCTCATGCAAGCTCAGTCATGTTTATATCCTAGCATGTTACAAGGTTCTTCTGTAATGTTCTTGTGTGTAGGAAATCCAAGGCATGGCCACTGTATTTTACCACTGTTTGTGAGTTGGGAAGGCTATATGGAGATGTTCCGTGAGAGCAGAAAGGACAGTTTCCAGCAAAGCCTGCAGCCCAGAGGACTGGCTGAGAGTGTGTGGTGGAAACAGCAAGATGGGCTTAAGGATCTCCTCTGGAAAGCATGCCAGTAGAGGACATAAAACATGTCTGGAATCTCTTGGTGCTAAAAGATTAAATAATGACTATTATCTGTTTCTTAAGACTGATATCGTGTGAGTACTGTACAACTAGGAATTCTCCATATAGCTCAGCCTGAGTGTTAAATCCATGGTGCCAGCGATTTGACAATCACAAAACCCACATTGCACTTGGCAGGCAGAACTTTTCTCCAGGCCAGTTCTGCAAGTAGGAAATCTTTGCAGTTGTCAGGGGCATGAAGCTGCCTTTTACCTGTTCTCCTGTCACAGACTTGTGTGGCCTCTGTTGTGTATTGTGTGTCAGTGTTAGGTGCAGCTGGTCACACTTTTGGTGGTTTTTGTCCTCTCGCCTCTTGAAGTTGCAGAGAGACAAGGTTTACCTGGTGACCTCTCTCATCCCTGCTTTTCCCAGATGGAGTGCAAATATTTTTATACTGTGTTTGTCTAAAACTGAAAATGCTGTCTGTACAGCCAGCCTCAGGGATTTCTTCAGAAAGAACTTTCATCTCCTCTTTCCCCCTAAATATAAAAGATACTTCTCTTCTGTGGAGGAACTAAAGAACAGTTCATCAGCTAATCTCTCTCATGCATATCTACATTTGTTCCTTTACAAACAAGATATTTCATAAATGTACTAGCCATAAAAGAAATGCCTGGCCTTGCCTATTTTTGAAAGACTGAAGAGTTAAACTACACCCATAGCAATCGTCTTCCAAATCATTTCTCTTCTACTTCAGAAGTGTGTATGTGGGTTTATTTTTTTAAAAACCACTAATGAAAGCATTACAAAGATTAGCTTTTGAAGTAGTGAGCAGCTTTCATTTATTTTCCTTCTGGTATTCCCTCTGCCTCCAGCTAAAATTTAGAACCTTAAAAAATGCTGCACTTTGCTACTAAATTCAGTTGATGTTCTATCAAAGTGTATTTGGATTATCAAAGCTGCATTCTTATCTTGCAGCTCAGCGGCCCTGGGAGAATGCTAGTCAGGTTAGAAATGACAGGCCAGCTGGTGCCTGGTGCTTTTCAGCTGGGGCTGGCTTCTTCCCTCCGTGGGCTGCCTGCCTGGGCTGCCTACCCGGGCTGTGAGTGGCCTGCTGCCTCTGAGGAGATGGCCAGGAATGCACCTTCCGGATAGCGAAGGAGCCCACACGACCCTTAACACAGGGACAGTCCAGGCAGAAAGGGCTTAGCAGTTTCATATATTTAGCCCATTTAGAATGTTCTTTCTTCCTATCTCATATTAAAATGTAAAAAGTAGCAGGCTTTATTTATTTTTGGTTCTTTTGTGATTTCTGACAGAGATTTGAACAATAATAATTTCAGTGATGATTTTTATATCAATAGTTTTTCCCTTCTTGTGTATCATACATTCACACCAGTGAAATAAGATTTCCTATTATTTTCTAGATGTCTTTTTTTCTGAGTACCTATCATTTTTTGGAGGTTCCCTATATGATTTTCAATTTAAAAAATGTAACAAATGAAATATAGTAGAATAGAATGATTGAGCCCGTGATGATGATAGTCCAGCCTGTTGCATCAGTGGATTGCCAGTTGCCCTGGGGTGGGCGGGAACATGCTTTGGGTGGGTCAGTGTGCACCACACAGTCTTGACCTTGGCTGCTGTAGATGGTTGCTGGCACCTTCCACTCTGCCAGGGTCCCCCGTTCTATTTCCTGGCCACCACAAACTCAGCATTTTTGTTCTGCCAGACCCTTCTGTTATCATGTTTCTGCCTTGAAGCCAGCCAACCATGGACTCGACCCACTGAAGCCATGAACCATGCTGTGAGGTCAGGTATCACTCCCCATGCAGGAATGATGACTAATACACCAGTATCATCATGCAGAGATGCCAAGTAGCGCTTTCAATCATACGTGAAAATTGGTAATCTTATTCAAAGATTTTTTTGATCTGTGGGTACCATGTTATAGAAACATATATCCAGAGAGGAGAATTAGTCAATGGCATTTAAAATTTATTGTCATCCTGGATTATGAAATAGGTAGTAAGGTGTTTAGCAGGACAGAAGCCAGCAGTCAGTTTTCACAAGCTAAGACAGGTTGGCCATGTAAGAAATGAAAGCACTGACGTTAACAGTGAGTATGTTCAGGAAGCTCATCACTCAGTCCCTGAGGAAGGAACCTGAGCACACATGGACCAGCCTTGAAGGAGAGCTGTGGCGTGGAAGGCAGGCTCATATGATTAACTTGATCTGGCAGGGAATCCTGGGCCCTGGAATGTGTCCTCTGAATGGCCCACATGCCCACATGAAGGACAGTGAATATAGGGTTCAAGACCACTCTTGTGGTTAGATTTTTTAAGTGAACCCAGCTGAGCCCAGATTTCAGGACCATGTAGACGAGGTAAAGTAGGACAGACAGTTCAGTGAGATGGCCCTGAATTCAGCCGTTGTCAAAGTCTCACTTTCACTCAGTTGTTGATTATTTTAGCATCGGCTTTCATCTGGAGTGGACTGGACAATGAATTGCATACTCCAAGTAGAATTGTTAGACCCTGCAAGGATAAGAGCAAAGCATTGACACATTAAATTGCTTTACCTTTTTACCTTATATACATTTTGAATAAAATACAAAATACATAGCATTGATAGATACAGAATGCTGAGTCCAGCACATTGTTGAGAGACAGTGTCTCCTCTGGTTACTTCCCATGACCCCCCCCCTTCTTTTTTCTGTCCAAACACACACGGGAACCTTCTGCATATGTCTAGTTTAGATACCACAACTGTCTCAGGCCAGTGCAGACTTGAGACCATTTCTGTGATGCACAACTTTGATGA
The DNA here is from genome assembly GCA_004025085.1 of Thryonomys swinderianus. Taxonomy (NCBI): domain Eukaryota; kingdom Metazoa; phylum Chordata; class Mammalia; order Rodentia; family Thryonomyidae; genus Thryonomys; species Thryonomys swinderianus. Next base: position 4,002 of record PVIC010027584.1, read on the forward strand.
AAGGCACCCAAGCAATGTCACCATAATAGATGTGGCTATGAGGTTTTGGCACTGGTGCTGAGACAAACCACACTGATGCTTTTCAGCTTTATCCAGAATGAAAGAATGGGGAAGTTCAGTATTGTGTGTCTGTCCTCACAGTCAGGGGTGTTTAACCAGCAGTGCCTTCTCTTCCTCAGATTTTGACAACTTTGACAATTTCAGATCAAAGTTTCCTTTCAGAGGAGTGTTCACCATCATGGAAAATAGTTGGGAGGCTTGTCACACACATGCTGTGTTTCATGTGTAAAAGGGACATTCTCTGGAGAGGATTTTTAGCATCTGTTTACAAAGTATTTATCTAACTTATACATGCTTATCTTATAGTGGCTTGCTAAATACTACCAATAAAACAGTAATGATAGAGATAGCTCTCTAACCAAGCAGTTCATAGGTCTCTGGTGGCCCAACACGTACCTGTGCTGGTTCTTGGGCATTATTACATGGGCCTGTGCACTTCAGGCATGAAGCCTGCAACAGTTCTTATTTTCAAGTATCAAGGCTGAGCTCAAGTGTCGTGAGAATCACAAAGGGAATGTTGGATTACACGAGAATGTGTCATATATGTGTCTTTATATGTAATTATGTAATATTTACATTGTAGTTGATATATAAAACATTTTATACATTATTAGTGGTATGTGTGATGTTTAGATGGACACATACATATATGTCTTTATATTAGGTTAAATATATCCATCTTTTCAAACACTTATCATCTCTTCCTGCCTACAGTAGTCAAAGTCCTTTCTCACAGCTCATTGGAATATGCGGTGCACAGTTATTATATTATCTGCGGCCGCCCCATCCATGGTCACATCCTGGAGTCCAGCAGTCCTGTTTCTCGGGCCATCACATCTAGTGCTTAACCCTAATCCTATCCTCCCTCTGCATCATCTACTTATAATATTGAATGTGCTTATTCACTTATTCCATTATTCTGCTACATTTCTAGATAGACCAGAAACAATTTTTGCTTAAAACTGTATCCCTTATAAATTTGTTGTTAATTTTTTGGCTTTATTATGCATTCTTATAGCAACTATTAATTTTTTTCAACTAATGCCTATTGAGTACCTTCTAGAATTAGGTTACTTAGGTGTAGAAAAAAATTTTTTTTTAGGAAAGTGATTGATATTAATAGGAATCATATAACCTATTTTTGATGAAGTTACAATATTTTTTAAATGGAACATATATATATACATATATATGTTTATATATATACATATATATAAACATATATATACGTTTATATATACATATATATATTTATGTATATACATATATATATATACATAAACGTATATCTCTATCTATATCTATCTATATCTATCGATATGTTTGTTTGGTTTTGAGATAGGGTCTTGCCTTGTAGTTCAGGCTGGCCCTGAGCTCACTATGTAGTCTAGGCAAGCCTCGAACTCAGCAATCCTCCTGCCTCTGCCTCCTGAGTACTGGGATTACTGATGTGAGCTACCACTCCTGACACTGTGGTATGTGGTATTGATTGCTGATGGGCATGAGTCACCATGCCCAGCATTGTATGTAGCTACCAGGAATTGAACTCAGGACCTTGCACTTGCGAGGCAGGCACCGGAACCATGAGCTAAATCTCTGGCCCTGGGCTGCATTTCTTAAACTCTACTTTTTAAACAAAAAACATACTTTCTACTACATCTGAAAGTTTTGTGATTTTTCCATTGTCTTTATACTCGTTTATGTATATCATTGCAATGACTAATCCTTTTAAATAATTTTAATTATAATGGACTTCTTGTTTTTCAGTATTGGAGATTGAACCCAGGGTCTTCACTTTCATTCTGAGCTGTGTTATTTGCTCTTTTATTTATTTATATATTTAGTTTTAAATGTTGAGAGAGAGTTCTGTTAAGTGAGTTGCAGAGGCTAGCCTGCCTCAGCCTCCTTAAGTGATGTATCACGAACATCCACCATTGTGCTTGGCTTGGACCTGCCTACTTCTTCAATAGAGGGTTATTGTTATTCACGATAAGTAATACCTCCATCGTTCCCCTTTTGCCATACCTGCCACAGCACACCCATGCATAGCACACACATGTGATTAGGACGTGGATCAGGGGTTGTTTTGTTCTCATGTTACATGAGATCTCTTTTGGTACTTAAGAAGGTGCAGGGACGGAAACTGTGATAACAGGCCAGTAACACCGTTTCTAATGGAGAGTTGCCCTCAAGATTAACAGTGAGCTCACTTTCCCATTTATTCTCTCCATGTTCATATGATTATACTTGTTAATATTTCACTTATGAACTGCATTATTTTCTTTATAATTTAAAAATTCCTTACTTTTTTATCTTTATTACATATATTTTCTGCTTACACCAAGCACATTTTGTACATATTTTTAAAATGCTCAAGTAATTATTTTAATTCTTTGTTATTTTGAAAATGTGTACATGACCATGAATTTTCCTCTATAGGCTGGTTTAGATGTATCTTAGAGGTTTTTGTATTGAAGGTTTTTTAAAAACTTTTCTCTGCAGCTTGTATCAGGAATAATTTTTATTTTGTGGGTCTTTGATTTTTGTTGTGTTCTGATTTATTTACTAGCCAGCATTATTGTGGTTAACAGGATGCATTTCCAGTTCTGGGCCAAGGCTGTAGTTGATGGAGTCACTGAAAGTTCACCAGGAACTGAAAATGTCTGTGCAGTCAGTGTAGATTCTGAGACCCCTTCAACAATTGTGTGCACAACCTGTACACTGTTGAGGTGGAAACCTCTTGACTTTGTTCAAACTCAATGCAAATATTTACCTTTTACTAAGTGCAGCATATTGACATTCATTTGTTTGTTTTGTTTGTTTGTTTGTTTGTTTGGCTGCATTCCTGTTCTGAAATGCAAACATTATTTTAGATAGATTATTCTCATATTAGCTAAAATGAAATCGGATTTTATTACAATCCAAAAGCTGAGACTTTATTTGAAAAATTTTTTTTTTTTTTTTTTGCTTTTTGAGACAGGGTCTCGCTTTGTAGTTCAGGCTGGCCCTGAGCTCACTATGGTACCCAGGCAAGCCGCCGCGAACTCAGTAATCCTCCTGTCCCTGCCTCCCGAGTGCTGGGATTACAGGCGAGAGCCACCACGTCTGGCAATGTGGTATGCGGTGTTGATTGTTGGTGGGCATGTCTCCACGCCCAGCATTATATGTGGTTACCGGGGATCAAACTCAGGACCTTGCGCTTGCGAGGCAGGAGCCGGAACCTCTGAGCTAACCCTCCGGCCCCCTGAATTTTTTTTTTTTTTTTTTTGAGACAGGGTCTCACTTTGTAGTTCAGGCTGGCCCTGAGCTCACTAGGTAGCCCAGGCAAGCTTGGAACTCAGCAATCCTCCTGCCTCTGCCTCCGGAGTGCTGGGATTACAGGCATGAGCCACCACGCCCAGCACTGTGGTATATGGTATTGATTGCTGGTGGGCGTGAGTCACCACGCCCAGCACTGTACGTCGTTACCAGGGATCGAACTCAGGACCATTGCGCATGTGAGGCAGGCGCCGGAAGCACTAAGCCAAATCTCCAGCCCTTGAATTTGTTTTATTATTAAATATTCATATTAAAAATTATGAAATAATGTGTTTTTTGCCATTAATGAAGTAGAAAGGTGAGCTTTATATCTGTGTAGAGAATGAGTAAAAAGAGAAAAAAATACTTTAGGAATCTGTCCATTCTCTTTCAATGCCTTTTAAAATGGGAAGAAAATAGAACCACTGAAGTATGATGCTTTTTAAAATTGCTTGATGAAACTAAGTTATTCTTTGATGCCTAATTGCTCCTTTGAAAACTTATTTGTTTTTTAACAATTGGCAGTTATAGCTGATTAAGTCATTTGCAAGCAAAAATAACATGGATATCTCAGTTGGACACAATGGAAAAGAATTCTTATGACTTTTCAATTCTAAATAAAATGCAATAATTGGAAAGATCCTCTCACTTCACTCTTTGGATGGTGTTTCAGAGACACCACAGTGACATGGTCATGGCGAGTTTGATTACACTTGCATGAGCACTGAGAATAAAGTCTGGATTAAAATTGCATTTTTACAAATAGTAATAGGCCAATGTTTTTATCTTAAATGAAAAACAGAACTTCGCCTGTCGCTTTCCCTATTCTCAGGTCTCTGCTTTTGTTCTTTGCAGTGCGATCAACCATATTCGTCTGGCTGGTAGCCTAGTGTTTGAAATCAGAGTACAGAATCACACTCAAAGCAATGTGTGGCATCAGGTGTAGTCTGGAGGCCCCTGCAGACCCTTGTAGAGCACATGAGCAGAGAACCTCCGCAGTGACCATCTTGCTTTAATCAGGAAAGACAGGGCCAGTTACCTTGCTTCACTTTGTCGGTATATTTTGGGAAATATAAATCAGTTTAAATATTCGCTTCACTAATATGAAGAAAAGAGCCACAGGTCAAGCTCTAAATAGTGTGAGCTACCTGCCATACCTTAGATTTCCTGGTGGATCTGGAGGGTTGTACTAATTCTGTGACCTAAAAGCTCACAGGGACCTCTGAAAGGGACAGCGTGGATCGCAGGAGCTTTGAATGATGCCTGCCTGGAGCTAGTTAATGGGAATACACAGGAAGCACTATGAAGTTTTTTTTTTTTTTTTTTTTTTTTTTTGCTTTTTGGAGATAGGGTCTCACTTTGTAGTTCAGGCTGGCCCTGAGCTCACTATGGTGCCTAGGCAAGCCGCCGCGAACTCAGCAATCCTCCTGTCTCTGCCTCCCGAGTGCTGGGATTACAGGCATGAGCCACCACGCCCAGCATTATATGTGGTTACCGGGGATTGAACTCAGGTCCTTGTGCTTGCAAGGCAGGCGCTGGAACCACTGAGCTAACCCTCCGGCCCAGCACTATGAAGTTTTAAAACTTCTAGAAAATCACTGAAAATCAGAATAATTTTTAAAAAGTAAACTGCAATACCAAAGTGCCCGAGTAAAATCTACACACACACACACACACACACATGTGCGCACGTGTGCGTGCGTGCGTGTGTGTGTGTGTGTGTGTGTGTGTGTGTGGTACCAGGGATCGAACTCAGGCCCTTGTGCTTCCAAGGTAGGTGCGGTAGGTACCACTTGAGCTAAATCCCCAGCTCTAGAAAGGCTATATTTCAATAAAACCTTTTATGTTCATAACCATGAAAATTAGATTTTTTTTCTTTTTGAAAGAAGCATTCTTTTTTATTTTGTTAGGATGTATTGGTAAAAGCTAATTCCAAGAGGAATAATTTACATTGATATATTCAACATGTATAAAACACCCATATTTTGATGGAGAATTAAGTAATTTTAGTAGAAGACTTTCCTCCATTCCTACTAAATACATAAAGGATATTTGTTTGATGAGATGTTAAAATGTTCACAGCTTTGTACTGCCAAAGCCTTACCCTGTATAATGGTTCCTAACTTTAAAATTTTTGCCTTCTGTACATATCAAAGCTTCTTTGAAAAGAAAAAAATGTTTGACGCTGCTTATGAAATCATAGTCCTATATCCTTTCAACAGTCTCATTCATTTAGAGAAACTTTAATACTTTTTAACCAGCTGTCAGTACAAACATCTATAGGACGAGGTCATATCTTTTTAAACTATGATTTTAAAATCATTGAATCTGAGGAGAATTTCAGTAGATTATTTAATATTCCTAGAAAGCTCAGGTTTTGAGAAAATTTTTTCTTCTGATTCATTTTACTAGTTTAAAGTGAGTTTTATTGTATATTTTTGGAATTTACAAAGCAATATTATAGGATTCATACAGAAAATAAGGAAATCGAACTAATATATCCTTGCATGTACTTCTTTTGTGAAAAGCATCTAAAATCTACATGTTAAAGTTCCTTTGAAGTATAGCATTGCTTGCTGTCCTGCCCGAGGTCTCTGCACTTGTGCATGTGCTAGTTTGTGTCCTGTGGGGCATCCTCTACATAGTTCCCTCTCCTGTCACCAGTAGCCACTATTTTCTCTCTGTCTCTGTATATTTGACTTCTTCCTCTTTTGTCTGTCTGACATATTTCGCCTAACATAATATCTTCCAGGCCACTCAAAATCCATGCATGTTGTAGCAAAAGGCAAGACCTCCATGTTTAACTTTATGGCTAATTAGTTCTCCACTGTGTGCATACAACATTTTATTTACCAACTTTCCAAAAATGGACATAGGTTGCTCCCTCTCTTGACCATTATGAGTAAGTGCAGTAGTTTTCATCAGCTGATCTCCTCCTCTCCTTCGGATATACAATTCACTCAGAAGAGAATGCTGTGTGCTGTGGTCACACTAGTATTAATCTCCTTGGGAAACTTCACGTTGTTTTGTATAACATATGCACCAATAGACCAGGCATCAACGGTGTGTTCTCATTCCCTCATCGCCATATATTTCATCTTTTGGATGAGTACCATCATGATGAAATATGATAGCCCAGGGAATTTTCATTCGAAAGTCCCCCATCACTAATGGAATCGAACATCTTTTTATATATCTGTTTGCTATTTTCATGTTTCTTTGTGGGAATGTCTGTTAGTTCTTTTGTCCTTTTTAAAATGAGGTTGCTTTCTGCTATTGAGTTATATGGGTTCTTTCTAAGTTTTAATATTAGCTGCTGATTAGATATGTGATTTGCAAATATTTTTCCCAGTCTGTATGTCACAGTTTCATTTTGCTGATTGTTTCCTTTCCAGTGCAGAAGCTTTTTATTTAAGGGGATCTCATTTCTTTATTTTTACTTTTATAGCCTGAAATTTTCCTGTGATATAAAAATCAATACCAAGGTCAAGGTCAAGAAAATGTTCACCTATATTCTCTTCTGGGAGTTTTATAGTTTCAGGAATTATACTAAGGTACTTTATCTTAAATGTGAATGGTGTAAGATAAGGGTCTAGCTTCATTCTTTTGCACATGGAAATCTTGTTTCCTGGTGCCATTGTTTGAAGAGAATATCATTTACCATTATGTTTTCTTAATAGTTTAATAGCCAGCATTCCCATTATTAAGACAAATAACCTGACACTTATGACTATAAGTGAAAGAAGTTTGCTTGGCTGAAAGATGCCAGTGTGTTCAGTCCATGGTTGTCTGGCTCTGAGGCAGAGAAAGCATGTGGCCAGGGGACTGCACTCATCCCATGGCATCTGGGAGTGGAGGGTTAAGGGGAACCAAGGGCGAGAATGTGACCTTTCCAGTCACAGCTCTCCTGACCTCTCTCTCTGGGCAGGCGTTGCTGTCTACAGCACATTTAGCCACTGAGCCCATCAGTGGATGTAGGAGTAAGCCCACCTAATATCCAGCCATCTTTCAAACCCAGAAGCCCTTGAGGACCTTTTAGATCTAAACCAGGACAAATGCCCTTACTGAAGTTCAGCTGACCTCTTGTGTTGGACTAGTTTCCAGGCTCTCTGATCTGCTCCATCCATTTGTGCTTCTGTGTGTGCACAGTATCCCATGTGTATGTTATGTAGCTCTGTTGTAGTATGATTTTAAACCAGGAAGTATGATGCTTCCAACCTGGTTTTCCTCAGAACTGCCTTGGCTATTTTTTATGTGTTGTGATTTCATTTGAATTTTAAGGCTATATTTTCTGTTTCTATGGAGAATATTGTTGGAATTTTTACAAGGACTGCATCAATTCTGTATATTGCTTTTTATAGTACAGACATTTAGCAATATTAATTTTTCTGAGGCGTGAGTGTGGAATATCATTGCACTTAGTTGTCTCCAGTTCCTTTCATCAATGGTTTATAGTTTTCAGTCTACAAAACTTTCACCTCCTTGTTTAATTTTACTCCTGTCTAAATTTCTGTGCTATTATAAATGAGATTTTTGTATTGATTTCTTTTTCAATTAGGTTACTATTGTTATGTTAAGGCTACTGAGTTTTGTGCATTTATTCCTATATCTGCAATGTTGAATTCATTTACTGGCACTAAAAGTTGTGTGGAGTCAGAGAAAGTATTTTGCATGTTACTATGAAAAGACTCAGTAGAGAACATGGAGAAAGGAGGAGGAATGAGGGGACCTCCTGGGAGACACCATGTGTCAGGTGATTGAGTAAGTAGTGATCACATGATTATTAAGTGCCAACTTTCTTGGGGAATGGAAAGCAAGATGTCTTATGTCTGATGGGATGATAGGGTATTGATGTTTGTCATCTGTTTATCATTAGCGAGGCACATATCTAGTCATAAAACATTTACTTACGTGAACCAGCATATTTTTATGGCAGATGACTTGGGCTGGGTATCATTACCCTGGTACCAGAACTTAAGTGGCTACCTATAAGTCTTACTGAATTACTTAATATTTTCACATATTTTACATTGGAAAGGAAGAAGATACGATCTCTAGGGCTTTTTGTGAAATGTTTAGGTTCTGTCTATTTTCCTGTTTCATAATTCCATTAGGTAGCAGGTTTGAAATCCTTTATAATTAAATCATTGACTTTTTAAAAGGCAGTCTAGATATTTTAGGTTGCCTCCATTAATGATGAAATTAGTTTTGGAACCACAGCAAAGTAGCAATCTCAACCATAAGCAAAACTCTCAAGGCTTTTTCGAAAGAAGCCAGTGAATTTCCCCAAACGTAAAATCTATAGCAATGGTTTCTAAAGACACCACTTGTTGTTCTTCTAAGCTAGGCTCTCGCTGCTCTCCCATCACAGAAAATGTCCAGGTTGCTGTGAGACCTGAGGGACAGCTCCTTGGAGAGATTCTCCTCCCTCACTGAGCTTGCTTCTGGGGCACAGATGTTTCTTTGCCTGAATACTACAAATAAAGGGCTCCACAGGTTGGAAATTCCCTCGGAAGAGTCTACCCATATTTTCCATTTGTGATTTTCTGGGCCGCTGTGTATTTTGGCTTAGCCTGGGCCTCATCAGGGTCAGATTCTTTCAGCATTCTTAATGCATGAAATAAGGCTATTCCCCTGGACAAGATTTAAATGGCATTTGACCAGATTTGCAGGCCAGTTGCTTTACGAGAACATTCTCTGTGTTATTCAACATCTTCAAATTATCCTCAAAAGAGCAAAAAATTGAGTACATATAATCAGTAAGAGAAAAAGATGTAATACATTCACTCTTCACAACCCTTTGACTCCCACCAGCTCTCTCCACTAAGTTCTCTGATACTTTGGAAAAGTGGAATGCTTGGCCATGAGTCTGGAACTACCCAGGTGAGGTAATTTTGTGAGATCTCAAAAATACTTTCTTGTTAGTGAAGCTCTCTTTTGTGTCAACATTAAAAGTTACAGATAATTATTTTCTTTATGTCAAAATTATCCAGCTAGAAAGTAGATGACAGGGCCGGAGGGTTAGCTCAGTGGTTCCGGTGCCTGCCTCGCAAGCGCAAGGTCCTGAGTTCGATCCCCGGTAACCACATATAATGCTGGGCGTGGAGACACGCCCACCAACAATCAACACCACATACTACAATGCCGGACGTGGTGGCTCACGCCTTTAATCCCAGCACTTGGGAGGCAGGGACAGGAGGATTGCTGAGTTCGTGGTGGCTTGCCTGGGCACCATAGTGAGCTCAGGGCCAGCCTGAACTACAAAGCGAGACCCTGTCTCAAAAAGCAAAAAAAAAAAAAAAAAAAAAAAAAAAAAAAAAAAAAAAAAAAAAAAAAAAAAAAAAAGAAAGTAGATGACAGACAAATAAGTGATGGATAGATGGGTGGTTGGATGTATGGATGAATGGATAGAGGGATATACTGATAGAATAAAGTTTGAGCTGAATAAATAATTGATGAGTTAATCAGCAAATGAATGAAAGCATGCCTGTCACCTTGAACAGCTGTACCAAATTTATATCACACCACACAAGAAGTCAGAACTACTTCATTTCACACTTTGGATTGATATGAAACATATTCAGAGAGAGAAGAACTTTCTAAATGTTACTGTAAACACAGTTGTGGCTTCTTGTTTAGAAAACACTTGTGTCTCTCCTTGCATAAGAGATCAGCGAAATTCTCAAAATTCAGCACTTAGTGCTCATTAAACAGAAAATGAGGTCTTCAGCCTACTAACCTTTATCTGCAGTGGAGGATGTGATTGGTGGAGAGGATGGTACTGTACTTCAGCTTATTCTAATGTATAAATGATATTTAAGCCATGTTCTATAATTTGAAATTGATACATTATGGTTTAAAAGGTTACTAACAGTAATCCTTATCAATCTCTGACCCTTTCAGGAAATATCCAGTGTTTAACTCAATAGCTTAATAATCTTCTGATAAATTACTAGAGGGACATGTGTGAGTTTAAATTGAAATCATTATAAAATTCACAAATTTGATCTAAGTATTGCATCTGTCTAGAAATTGAAACTTGTAAGTCTTTTGTGAGCTTCTGACATAGCCATGAACTACACAATGAATTAACTAATTAGCAGACATTCTAATAATAACTACACAGTTCAAAAGAGGAAAAGAACTGTGCTTTTTCACTTTTTTCATTTTTATTAGTTTAATTTGATAATAATTTAATGAAATCTGACTTTAATTGCATTCTTACATTTATTGGAATGAAGTTAATACCTTAGAAACAAGTCAAACGTTTTGCATATATATGCACAATGTCACTTTACAAATACTTTTATCACTGAAATAAATTAAAAGAAAAATCATCCTACACAATTTTGGGCCATCATTTATCTAAGTCTTTGGGGAAAATGATACTATTTCTATATTATTTCAAGAGCACTATCCCCCCCCCCACACACACACAAAATCCAGGTGCCATATTGAATGTAGTTCTATAAGTACTACATCCCACAGTAATGACATTATGCGGAGATTCCCCCATATACAATTGCACATCTCACACTCTAACAACTTCTTCCATGCTGTGGTCTGGAACAATCAGCTCATGTTTTCCAAGGTGGGGCTTTTGGATCAGGACTGAATTGTGGGGCACTGGGCTCATCAGGCTATTATTCTGCTGATGAGTCAGTAGCTGGATGTGCTTTTAGGAAGTCTCTGTGCTTTCAGCTGGCCTGAGTCTTCCTCCTCCATGCCCCTCTGCTGTGATGGTGGGATGTTTCTCCCTTGGCGTGGCTGACTCTGAACTTTCTGAATCCATGACGCAAAATAAACATTTCCTCCTTCAAGTTTCAGGTGTCAGGTGTTTTGTTCCAGCAGTGGAAACTTATCTGACCCATCAAATAAATAGGCTTATTTAAACTCTGATTAACTCCAAACTCTTGGCCTTCCCCCTCATGCATTCTGAATAAACCCGTTTAACATCTGAATGTCATTTCTTAATGTAGATTCCAGAGCAGCAGAGTTTAAATTAAATGGTAGGGAGTTGATCTTATGCAGCGGTTTAGGTTTCTTTCTATGCTATTGGTAAAGAATAATAATCTTTTCAGATATAAGAAGAAGGAGCTCACCTAGAAAATCTGATACTCTAGCAACTGTTTCATGACCACAGCTTACAGATAAAGTGCATTTTAGGGAAAGGAGAGAAGGGAAAGGAGGGAGGGCCTTGTGTAGATTAGACCTCTAAACCAGGGTAAACATCCAGAAGTGCTGCCCATCACAGTGCTTTCAATCACCTCGAGTCTTGTAAAAATGCAAAATCCTAGAAGTACTAAGCTATTGAACAGCTAGCTGAGCTTTGACAGATTGTCCAGGTTCTCCTTGCAAGCACTCCATGTCTCGGAAATGACTAGTCTGCACATGCAACATTATACAGAGAGTTTCTGCTACACCACCTTGGGAGGCAGATGTCTGCCCTCAGCTCCACTCCATGCACAGAGGGGCTCTTAGTCCTCATCTGGGCAGTGTGTGATGAAAGCTACTGAGGGGTAGAGCTGAGTCCATGGCATCTGTCATGACGACAAAGGGTGTAGCAAGCTATCAAAATGCCATCCTTGCTTTACAAAAAGCTCATTCTGAGTGTCAGACCAGATCTTTTATGTCCAATCTCAAGCCTGGAATAAGAGGCCAATACCTGATTTCATCTCCTCCTGGTGGACTTCTTAACTCTTTACAGTCTGATTCTTTTCCCTCAAAACCTCAGCGAAGTAGTTTGTGGGACTGAAAATCTTTGAATTGCTTCTATGACCCATTTTCCTTCACAAACTATGGTATGAATGGGCCAGAATTGAACTACCCCTATGGCTCCCTCAGATCTTGGCCCTACCATACAACAAATCTTGTGGTGGAGCTATGGCCTGGACATATTACCAGGAAATCCCATGTGTTTGTTGCTGAATTGAAAGTAAATAAAAGTTTGCTTTTTCATATACCTATAAAATGTAACAAGAACAACATATAGAGTAGAGTAAGGAAGTGAGGATATTCAAACTCTGTAAACAGGAAGTAAGAAAGAACGCAGTGCAGGGTCTCTGAAATGTGAACAGCATTGTACATGCCAGAGAATTGCCTGGGGCCCAACAGCACAGGAGCCAGGTCCTCTCCCTTCACTATGAAGCTACTTTCTTGGGGCTGCAAATCCAGGTCACAGTGTGTCATCATCTTACAATGATGCAATGAACAGTGCCAATTCTGGTGCACAGGATAGTTTGGGTGGTGACTAATTGCTACCTTAAGCAGGGGCAAGGGCATACTGGGCTGGTTCTTCACATGGAGTTTAACAGAGATTAAGAGTCAGTGAAGACCTTTGGTCAGTTTCTCTGAACCTCCAGCCCTTGTCTCTTCTTGCTGTATACATTATAAAAAGAACTGCATCCCTAGAAAGGTGCGTTATTTCTCCTTTCAGCAGACCTGAAAAAGTACCCTTGACTTCTCCGAGTCCTGGGCATATGAATCAAACACCTACTATGTCCAACTGGATTTAAAATTGTTTTTCAGATATATTTGAACACTTGCCAGGTGGTAGTGATAGGTTCAAAAATATCAGTACCAGTTATATTGTTTCAGTCTCACATGCCATTGATGCCTCCATGGGGCTGAACGCCAGACATGACACCTTTGTCATTCCAGTTTATAGTGTCTCTTCTGACACTGAGAGTATATCCACCCCCCTGTTAGAGTGCTTCCACACATGACTGTGCTCCTGAATGGAGATATATTCCATGATACAAAGAATAAGCTAGTCTCTAACTGAAGGAAGCCATCTAGTTTTGTGGCCTATAAAAAGTCCATATCTGGGATTTTTAAAATATTCTGACACTTAAATCATTTCCTTTGCAGATGCCAATAAAATTTCTTTCATAGACTCTACTTCCATTATCCAGAAATTACTAATGTGTTACTCACTTTCACATTGTGTTGATGAATTACCCCAAAATAATTAGCTTAGAAAAAGAAAAGGCTTATTCTGGCTCAGAGATTTTGGAGATTCCCATCCATAACTGGTCACAGTCTTTGGGGTTTGTAATGACACAATGCACTGTGGTGGAAGTAGAAGGTAGAATAAAGCTGCTCCCATCACGTACAGGAAGCAAATACAGGGAGAGGAAGAGAGTAGAGTCTCACAGTGCCCTGTGAGGGCACGTATTCCATGACCTGGAGATCCCCCAGGATGTAGTCCATCGCCTCAAGCTTCCACCAACCCCCCAGTGGGGTCACCGTGGGGGTAAGCTCAGCAGGAGGACCTGTGGGATTACTTATCCCACTATAGTCATGGTCACTTGCTCTGGTCTTCCTGTCTCTTTCTTCTGTGCAATACATGCAATTTACATGTTTGGAAATGATATTCCCATGGTTATTTTACTAGTTTTGCTTGATATTATGTATGATATCTGTTCTGGTATCTTCTGTAATCTTGGTGGGGTAGCCATGTAGCTGTGTGGCACAAAGTCTAGTGAACACGTGGAACATCCCTGGGCCATACATACATACAATGTTTTGATGGATTTTAATGGTCTAGTCATTTCCCTATGTGACTGCCCTCACTGAAGCTCCTAATAATGTCATTGAGAGGGGCTGTATCATCCAAAAACACTCATGCATCATCAAAGAAAGATTAGGTTTGTTAATTGTATTCAAAATTTATTTCTCCTTAAAATACCAATTTATACCAAAATGTAAGTTCTATATATGTTATATTGAACATTATATTGAATATATAACCAAACTTTGAGGCTATATTAAATTAGAAACATAGCAGAATTAGCAATTTCTATTTATTTTAAAGGTACCTTGTTGGTGTGTATAAGTTTGATGATTGCTTAGATTATAAATATTTCCAAGAAAAATATTTAACCAACAATAATGGCACCAGTTATTTTCTTTAAAAGACATTAAACACATTTTCTAAATACTGTAATTTCAGAAAATGATGTTATTTGGAGGAAAATAAGGTCAAGAAAACATGTAAGATATTTCAAGGAAATCTTACAGAGCAGTTTTCTGGACTGATTGTTACAGACACAGAGAAGGTGCAATCTGTAATTGTGGAAAGTGTCTATTTCCCTGTAACTCAGAAAAAGCAAAAGAGAGAAGAGCTAACCAGGTGTGCACAACTAAATACAGTTATCCACTGACAAATCTTCAACAGCAGTATCAGGCCAGTATTGGGATCTGCAGAAGAAGGAGCAGAAGGGCAATATACCGTGTTTGGTAAGTAGTAAGCCCCTATGGACTGTTAGTGTCTAAAAGAAGGAACCATCAGAAGAATCAGAATGATCAGGAGAAGTGTTTAGAGTGGACCTCCTGAATGCCTGGTGTTGAAGAAAACAGAGTGCAAAGAAACATGACTCTCCTAACTTATGTGTGCCTGAGCGAGGTTTCTAAGACCATCCACTGGGATGATCACTACAGATATTATCTACAGATGAAGCCACAGTTGGAGGACTCCAGTTGGGTAAGGAACGCAATGATCCTATCCTCACTCCTGAGGCAGATTTTCAATTGCGATGGACTCCACCTTGTTAGTCACTAGTCTTCAAGGCCTTTTCATTCAGGCCAGTTTAAAAAGTCACCGATGGCTATAAAAAGAATGTGAAAAAGACATAGGAAGGCAGAACAGAGTACAACAGAGAATGCACTTTCAGGAAAACAAAAGTGAAGGGGGAGGAGAACCCTTGGGCAGGATGTGTGATGGATGAAAACACTTCTGTCAGAGTGTATTCTGTGTCTCGATAAGGGAAATTGACTATCCGAGTTAGTGAGTCTATCTTGGTGCTGCTATAGGAAGCAAGCTCTCCTTAGAAGAGGAGATGACTCAGAGGTTAGAGCCGTTAGGAGCTGGAGGTAAAGAGAGAGAGCATTGCAGGTGGGAAAACTGTGTGAGGAAAGTTCAGAGACAAAGCAGCCTGCAGTTTACCGAGATCAAAGGAATGAGAACTTCCAGAAAAATCCAGAGGATAAAGAGCAAAAGGAATGATTGGTGAAAAGAAACATAGAACTGGGCCTTGTGGAAATGGGAAGGGAAACAAAGAATGGAGTGCGGGGGAGGGGCAGAAGGGAACAGCAGAGGAGTGATGCCATCTTACATACATGTATCAACTCCCCACGAGGAACATGGTCACTGTGTGTTGCAAAACTGAAGTAAAAAAAAAAATAGGTGAGAAGAAGGTGGATAGACAGAAGGTATGCAAAACTAATTGAGCTTCTGAAAACACAGTGAGCCAGAAAGCTGTAACTATCAGAAGAGTTCTCTGTACTGACTGCTGTTAAGACAGTGAGTAAATATTCCCTCTTGACTGATGAATCTTCTGCTACTGGAAAATATAGTAGCATCTGCCCTTGACTGACAGTTACTATGAAGACATTCAACAGAAAGAATGTCTTGGGGATATTTTTTAATCTCTTTGATGCTTATCAATTGATTGAAAGTAAATTTCATTTTGAAATGAAAAGTTATTGTAAAGTTCAGCTGTCAGCAGGAAAGTAAACAAAGAGAAAAGCGATATTTTTGAAGACATACAGAGAAACTGCTGAATGCTGTTACAGTAATTTTCCTAAAGGCAAATTTGAGTAATTTTGATTCTGGATTCTGTTGATCACTAGAGGCTGGATGCTACATAAAGGAACATGAATTATAGTATAAATTTATCAAATATTATTACAGAGAATAGGTAGGAATTCTTAGAAATATAAATTTTGTTATGCTTATCATTTACTCTAGTTCTAGTATAAGATCATGGAATTTTAAGTATTTTATTTTGCAGAGTCCAAACAGATTTTGAGTTACATTTTCCATGGACACTTTTGGCTCAAGGCTCTCTATTAATTTTTATAATTGTAGAAATTCAAATATTTAAAATTTATAAGGAAAATGGCCTTTTTTTTAAAGATAAGGTGGCTGAGTGTGTTTGGAATTGTTTTTAGATCTTCTAGTCTGTTCCATAGATACTCAGGTCTGTTTTTGCCAATACCATGCTGTTTCTATCATAATAGCTCTGTAGTATAATTTCAAGTCAGAGATTGTGATGTCCCTCATCTTGCCTTTCTTGCCCCAAATTGTTTTTGCTATTCTATGTCTCTTCTTGTTATAAATGAATTTTAGGAAAGTTTTCTCTAGTTCTGTGCTGTATACTAATGACATTTTGATTAAACTATTTAAATCTGCATAACAGTTTTGGGAAACAACCCAAATATACTCAAGTGCCTTATCTTTAATAAAGGGGCCAAATGTTCACTGGAAGACAGAAAGCCTCTGTAATAAGTGATTCTAGAACACTTGGCTTTCTCCATATGGAAGACTATTAGGTCCATGCCTCCACCAAGTATCTAACTAAAATAAAAATGAATCAAAGATCTAAATATTAAAACAGAAGCATTATTTTACTGGAAGAGACAACAAGCAGAACACCTAAGGACATAGGGGTAGGCAAAGACTTCATGAACAAAACCCAGACCACACAGGGAATAAAATAAAGAATCGATAGTTGTCATCTCATCCTACTGAAAAGCTTTTGCACAGCAAAAACTCACCAACAGAGGGAAGAGACAGCCTACATAATAGGAAAAATTGTAGCCAGTTGTTCCTCAGACAAAGGATTGATATCTAGAACATACAAAGGATCAAAATAAATAAGGACTCTCTATTTAAATATCTAATCCAAAAATTGGCATCTGAAATGAATAGACACTTATCAGATGAAGAAGTACAAACAACAAATAAATATATGAAGTGTGTTCAACATTACCTCATTTGAGGTGCAAATTAAAACAACACTGAGATTCCACCTCACTCCAGAAAAAGTGACTGTTATCAAGAAATCAACTAACAATAAATTCTGGTGGGGCTGTGGATAGAAAGGAATTCTCCAGTGCTGGTGGGAATGTAGACTGGTGCGATCACTGTGGATATCAGTGTGGAGAATCTTCAAAATACTATCGGATTCAAACTGACCTTGTTATTTCCCTTCTTGATATTTTCTCAAAATTAAAAATATCATACCATAGTATGTATCCACGTGTATAGTGATACAGTTTGTTAGAGCTACATGGGAGAAACACAAATGACCATCAGCTGAGGAATGGATTAAAAAAAAGACATGTTTTTAATGCATCAAAATATTACTCGGCTATAAAGAAGGATAAACTTATGACATTTGTAGCCAATTCATTGCGCCCTGACACTATACACTCAAGCAATGTAAATGGGTTGCAACTGTAAATAATCCATTGTTTTTAGTGTGAGAAACTGAAAGGATAAATAAGGAAGAAATTCAAGAGGAAATAGGAAGAAATTCAAGAGGAAAGGAGAGCCAGAAAGGAGGAGGGGAAAAGAAGGAAGGGAAAAGAAAACAATGAGAAAAGAAAGAAAAAGTGGTGGTTTTAAAGAGGGATTGATGGGGGGAGAGGATTGCAGGGAAAAGAACCCAACCATTTCATGTACAGGTACAAATTCCCTATGATGAATGTGATCGTTGTGCATATCTAAATTGTTCCATTAAAAATAAAAATATGTTAAAATGTTATAAGGAAGGACTTCTTTTATTTTGCATTATTCAGTAAACTTTATTGGTACATTATATACACAGCTCACAATCACACAAAACACTGGGGAATTTGTACCAATATGTGACATAGGTCAATTCTCATTTTTACCCACATCCCTGCCCACCCACCCCCTCCTAATCCCCTACATACATACTCTTTTATTTTCTTCCAAATCATATTTATTCCTTCCCCTCGTTATGTTCCCACACCAAATTCCTTTTGGATAGTTCCCATTCAACAAAAACTATCATACATTCTAGAGCTCCTTTTCCTGTACAGGTACTTATATCAAAGAAAAGATCCAGTATTTGCATATTTGTGTTCTATTTATTTCACTTATTAGTTTGTCCTCCAGGTGCCTCCATTTGCACATAAATGGATCAATCTTGTCATTCTTTATGGCACACTAATACTCCATTAAAAAAAAACGCATCTTCTTTATCCAGTCTCTAGTTGGTGGACATTTGGGTTGTTTCCAAGATTGGGCTATTACGAATTGAGCTGCTATGAACAAGGGTGTGCGTCTGTCTTTCCAATGTGAGTTTTTAAGTTCTTTTGGGTATATTCCTAGCAGGGGGATAGCAGGGTCGAGTGGGACCTCTAGTCCTAGTTTTCTTAGGAATCTCCACACAGATCTCCACAATGGCTGCACAAGTCTACAATCCCACCAGCAGTGGAGAAGGGTTCCTTTCTCCCCACAGCCTCACCAGCATTTATTGCTGGTTGATTTTGTAATAGTGGCCATTCTTCATGGAGTGAGATAGAACCTCAGTGTTGTTTTCATTTGCATCTCTTGAATGACCAGCGATGTTGAACATTTCTTCATATGTTTCTTGGCTGCTTTGACTTCTGCCTCTAAGAAGTGTCTGTTCATTTCAGATGCCCATTTTTGAATTGGGTCTTTAAACTTGGGGAGACTGATCTGTTTCAGTTCCTTGTATATTGTAGATAATAGCGCTTTGTCTGACAAACAGCTAGTAAAGATTTTTTCCCGTGTTGGTTGTCTTTTAGCATTGCCAGTGACTTCTTTTGTTGTGCAGAAGCTTTTCAGTAGGCTGAGATCCCATCTGTTGATTCTTTCTGCTAGTTCTTGTGCTATAGAGGTTTTATTCATGAAGTCTCTTCCTAAGCCAATGTCTCCAAGAGTTTTACCTAACCTATTTTTAGCAGGTTTATTGTTTCTGTTTTAATGTTTAAGTCTCGAATCAATTGTGAATTTAGTTTTATGCATGGTGAAAGAGATAGGTCTAGGGCCGGAGATTTAGCTCAGTGGTTCCGGCGCCTGCCTCGCAAGCGCAAGGTACTGAGTTCGATCCCGGTAACCACATAGAATGCTGGGCGTGGTGACTCACGCTCAGCAGCAATCAATACCACATACCACAGTGCTGGGTGTGGTGGCTCACGCCTGTAATCCCAGCACTCAGGAGGCAGAGGCAGGAGGATTGCTGAGTTCGAGGCTTGCCTGGGCTACATAGTGAGCTCAGAGCCAGCCTGAACTACAAAGCGAGACCCTGTCTCAAAAAAAAAAAAAAAAAGAGAGAGAGAGAGATAGGTCTAGCTTTAGCTTTTGGCAGGTTAAGGCCCAGATTTTCCAGCACCATTTGTTAAAGAGGTTGTCTTTCCTCCATTGGGGATGTTTGGCTCCTTTGTCAAAGATAAAGTGGCTTAGGGCCGGAGGGTTAGCTCTGTGGTTCCGGCGCCTGCCTCGCAAGTGCAAGGTCCTGAGTTTGATCCCCGGTAACCACATACAGTGCTGGGTGTGGAGACTCACACCCACCAGCAATCAATACCACATACCACAGTGCCGGGCGTGGTGGCTCATGCCTGTAATCCCAGCA
>PVIC010027585.1:0-23903 GCA_004025085.1 Thryonomys swinderianus
CACGCTCTCCTTGCACTGAGTGTTTGTGTTGAAAAGTCTGCTGTGATCCTAATGGGCTTCCCTTTGTAGGTGATTTTCTTCCTTTCTCTCACTGCTTTCAGTATTTCATTCTTTTGTTGTACATCTGGAACCTTGATAATTATGTGTCTAGGTGTAGATATTTTTATGTCACGGCATTTTGGAGTCCGATAGGCCTCATGTATCTGTATGTCTGTCTTGTCCTGTGAAGTTTTCTGTTGCTATCTTTGACAGTAGCTTTTTTATGTCTTTTACACTGTCTCCTGCTTCCTCAGTGACTCCAATCAATCTTATGTTATTTATCTTTGAGTCACCTAGAAGGTGTTGAATTGATTTCTCATGATTCCTTGCTCTTTTCCATAGATTAAACCTTTCCTGCTCACTGGCTGCTATGCTGTCCTCTAGGTCTGAGATTCGGTTCTCTGCTTCATTCATCCTGCTGTGCAAGCTTTCATTCTCCTTCATCTTTCCCTGGAGCTCTGCTTGAAGCTGTTTAAAAGGTTCCATTGCTTCTGCTAACTTGGATTCAATCATCTTACTGATCTTTCTTTCACTGAGGACAGTATCTCTGTTTTGATCTCAGAGATGAGTTCTGCTTTCCATTTTACTAGATCTGCTTTAGTTACCATCACCATGAGTCCTGGTGTTTGAGTTTCAGTTTGCCCTATTTCCCTTTTCTCTGAATTTCCCTGTGGTGCTGATCTTTGTGTCTGTTTTTTTTGTGTGTATTTTCCCATTTCTACTCTTTCTTTGTTTTTAATGCTCTTCTTTGTCTCATTACAGGACAATGTTTGTTGCAGGTCTCTTTCTATTATCTGGGGCCCTTTGGAAGCAGCACTTTCCTGGGGTGTCCTCCTTGAATCTGTAATAACCCTTGAGAGTTCTCACTCCTGACACATCATGGTAGGTATTTGAGGAGAACAATCATATCATGTTTGTTACCATAATACAATAAATGCCAATATCAGTATTAAACACAGTAAATAAGATAAAAATTTTGTTAGATTCTATACTGGATACTTTGAGCTTATGAG
Organism: Thryonomys swinderianus; assembly: GCA_004025085.1. NCBI lineage: Eukaryota > Metazoa > Chordata > Mammalia > Rodentia > Thryonomyidae > Thryonomys > Thryonomys swinderianus. The sequence continues at coordinate 1,053 of PVIC010027585.1, forward strand.
TTACCTCTATGTCTGACTCCTCACTGCACATCTCCGGGCTACAGTGGGCTGCTGGGTGGCCTTTAGTCCACGGGAAACGGACTGCACCCTGTAGCCGGGTCCGCTTGCTGAGCCCTCAGTGCGCTGGAAGCAAGGTACCGTGGGGCCACCTCCACTTGTTCCAGTCCACCCGCGGCTCTTCCCTCAGTCTGCTGGAAAAACGGCACGGCGCGCCCTAAGCTGCTGGGTCCGGTCTGCCTGCCGCTCGTTCCCCAGTCCACTGGAAACATGGCATGGCAGGCCCGGAGCTGCTGGGTACACTCCGGCCACCGCTCGTTCCCCAGTCCGCTGGAAACAGTGCACAACGGCCCAGAGCTGCTGGGTCTGCTCCTACCGCTGCTCGTTCCTCAGTCCGCTGGAGGCACGGCACGCTGGGCCTGGAGGTGCTGGGTCTGGTCCGTCTGCCGCTTGTCCCCTCAGTCCGCTGTAAACATGGCATGGTGGGTCCGGAGCTGCTGGGTCCGGTCCGCGCGCCACTCGTTCCCCAGTCTGCTGGAAGCACGGTACGGCGGGTCCGGAGCTGCTGGGTCCTGTCCATCTGCCGCTCGTTCCCTCAGCCCACTTGAAACATGGCACGGCGGGCCCGGAGCTGCTGGGTCCGGTCCTATCCATTTCTTCTTGATTTTCCATCTTCTTGGAGTATAGATTTTCAAAATATGTGTTTATGATCCTTTGGACTTCTTCTGGGTCTCTGCTGATTTCCTCATTTTCATTCATTATAGCATGGATTTGAGCCTTTTGCTTCTTTTGTTTGATAAGGTTGGCGAAGGTTCTGTTGATCTTATTTATCCTTTCAAAGAACCAACTCTTTGATTCATTGATTTATTGTATTGTTCTCTTTGTCTCCACTGCATTAATTTCTGCTCTGATCCTTATACTTTCCTCTCTAGTATGTGCTTTGGGTTTGTTTTGCTCCTCTTTTTCTAGTTGTCTCAGGTTCATCATTAGATTGTTTATCGCAGTTTGCTCTATATTCTGAGTGTAGGCATTCACTGTTATGAATTTCCCTCGCAGAACTGCTTTCATTGTGTCCCATAATTTCCTGTATGTTGTGCTGGGGTTGTTGTTCAGTTGTAGGAACAGTTTAATTTCTTCTTCAATTTATTTTGTGGCCCATCGTTTGGTTAACAAAGTGTTGTTCAATATCCATGTGTTTGTGATGATCTTGGAATTTCTTCTGCTATTCAGCTCCAGTTTCAAGGCACTATGGTCTGATAGTATGCAGGGGAAAGCTTCGATTCATTTGCATCTACTTAAGCTTGTTCTATGGACTAGAATGTGATCTATTTTGGAGAATGATCCATGAGCAGCTGAGAAGAAGGTATATTCTCGCTTTGAAGGGTGAAAAATTCTGTAGGCATCGAATAAGTCTATTTGCTCCAAAGTTTGATTTAGCTCAAGTATTTCCTTATTGATTCTTTGTCCAGTTGATTTGTCAATTTGTGAAAATGGAGTATTAAAATTCCCTACAACTACTGTATTCATGGATAACTGGCTTTTCATGTCCAGTAATGTTTGTTTTATATAGTTGGGTGCGTTAGAATTTGGTGCATAAAAATTTATGATTGTTATTTCTTTTTCTTGGATAGTTCCTTGTACGAGAATATAGTGACCTTCTTTATCTGTTTTAAACAGTTTGGGTTGAAATTTATTTTATCTGCAAACAAGATAGCCACTCTTGCTTTTTTGCACTTTCCTGAGGCATGGAGGAATGTTTTCCAATCTTTTATTTTCAGTCTATGGGTTTCCTTCTGGATTAGGTGTGTTTCCTGTATGCAGCCAATTGTAGGATCTTGCTTCTTGATCTAATCTGCTAGTCTGTGTCTTTTAATTTGCCCAGTGAGGCCATTGACATTAATGGTTATGACTGATATGGAGCTATTCAGAGCTGCCATGTTTCCCTGCTCTTAGTTCGTTTCTTCTTTGCTTTTCCCCTTTTCTATTTAGTTTCTTGTTTGCCCCAATGAATTACCTCTCTTGAGTCTCGTGGGTATGTAATTTTCTGTGTTCTTTTTCCAATCTGTTCTTTAAGATGTTTTGGAGTGCAAGTTTCGTGCTTGTGAAGTTTTTCAGGTGTTCTTTACGTTGGAAGTATCTTATTTCCCCATCTATTCTGAAAGATAGTTTTGCAGGATACAATAGTCTAGCTTGGAGTTTGTTTTCCTGCAATGCCTGAAATACTTCCCTCCAAGCTCTCCTTGCACTGAGTGTTTGTGTTGAAAAGTCTGCTGTGATCCTAATGGACTTCCCTTTATAGGTCATTTTCTTCCTTTCTCTCAGTGCTTCTATTATTTCATTCTTTTGTTGTACATCTGGAACCTTGATAATTATGTGTCTAGGTGTAGATATTTTTATGTCACGGTGTTTTGGAGTCCAATAGGCCTCATTTTTCTGTATGTTTATATCTTTTCCTGTGAAGTTGTCTGTTGCTATATTTGACAATAGTTTTTTTTTAAATGTCTTTTACACTGTCTCCTCCTTCTTCAGTGACTCCAATCAGTCTTATGTTATTTTCTTTGAGTCATCTATAAGCTGTTGAATTGATTTCTCATGGTCCCTTGCTCTTTTCCATAAATTGTACCTTTCCTGCTCGTTGGCTGTTATGCTGTCCTCTAGCTCCGAGATTCGGTTCTCTTCTTCATTCCTCCTACTTCACAAGCTTTCGTTCTCCTCCATCATTCCCTGGAGCTCTACTTGAAACTGTTTATAAGGTTCCATTGCTTCTGCTATCTTGGATTCTATCATCTCACTGATGTCTTTTTTAATGATGTCTTTCACTGTGTACAGTATCTCTGTTTTGATCTCAGAGATGAGTTCTGATTTCCATTTTACTAGTTCCACTTTAGTTACCATCTCCACGAGTCCTGGTGTTTGGGTTTCAGTTTGCCCTATTTCCCTTTTCTCTGAATTTCGCTGTGGTGGCAACCTTGTATCTGTTTTGTGTGTGTGTGTGTGTGTGTGTGTGTGTGTGTGTGTGTGTGTATTTTCTCATTTCTACTCTTTCGTTGTTATTAATGCTCTTGTTTGTCTGATGACAGGGCAATGTTTGTTGCAGATCTTTTTTCTATTATCTGGGGCCCTTTGGATGCAGCACTTTCCTGGGGGGTCCTCCTTGAATCTGTAATGGCCCTTGCGAGTTTTCACTTCTGACATATCATGGGAATTATTTGAGCAGAACAATTTCATCATTTTTGTTACCATAATAGAATAAATGCCAATATCCATATTAAACATAGTAAATAAGATAAAAAAGCTTTGTTAAATTCTATTCTGGATACTTTGCACTTATGAGTTACCTCTATGTCCCTATGTCAAAATTGAGTATTAAGCAGCACTGTGTATACAACATACAGATCTTAAATGTAGTCCCCGAACCCTTTGGGGATAAAAGGTCACTGGGGAATCAGGGAGGTAGGGAGACAGGAGGAGAATGAAATGGGGTTATCCGATTTAGGAAGATCATCTATACCCTAGAAGCTCATATATGCCAGTGGGTACTACAGGAATAAAGGACATATGTACAACAGTACCAACTGTATGCTGTAAGACTGTTGGAGGCTTTGCACAGCTTCGTATAATAGTACAGAAGAATAGGGCATCCTAAGAATCTTTTACTTCTGGGCATTGCTTCTGACAGGAAGATAGGAGAGGGTGTGGGGACAAGAGGTGAATAGAGGGATCTAGGAGTAGACGGCAAAATAGAAGCTAGAATCCCCCCCCTTTTTTATCTTGCCTGGTGTCTCAGCGTGGCTCCACGAGCACACCTCCTGTGGAGGGATGCAGGAGATGGCTCCAGCTCCTCTAGGGCCTGGGTCCTCACAATGCAACTCCGGGGTGGGGTTGGGGCTTGGCAGAGGCCCTCAACCCTCCGTAGTGCGGCTGGTGCCCAGGGTCCATACCTAACTCCTCACTGTACAGCTCTGGGAAGTCCATGCATGCTGCTCCCTTCAATCTGCCAGAAAGTGATGGTGCGGCCTGCCGCCCAGTCCATCCGTGAGTGCTGCTGCCTTCAGTCCACTGGAAAGGGACAGCATAGCCTGCAACCCGGTCCATCTGCGCACGCCCCTGCCTTCAGTCCGCTGGAAAGGGACGGCCAGGTTGTACAGTTTAATTCAGTTTCTGTAACTGAGTTCACAGGAACACGATCTGATTTCCAGCTCCGTGTTTGGTGAAGAAACCTCCTATTATCCCACATTCTCCCCTTGGTTTCAATGGAGCCTATGGGCCAAGGGGGAAATCATCCAGCAAGATGTAATCATAGGCCAGAGACTTTCTGAAGCAAGCACTATGCTTCTCTCATTTATGAGTGTATCCATTTGAACAATAGATACGTTTCTCAGCTGCTTGTCTGTACAAACTGAGTGACATTTTCTAAGAGTACTTGTTTTCTCTTAGGCACAGCTAAAGTGCATGAACAAACCATTGATTCTCTGGCAGGAAAAGGCAAAGAGAGCTTCTTCTCCTTTAGGCACAGGGACCATGCAGGAACCAACTGTTGTTTTTCTGGCAAGAAAAGGATCACAGAGTGCAGGGTGTACACTTCAATTCAGTTTCTGAAACTGAGTTCACAGGAAAACGGTCTGAGGTCCAGCTCCTTGCTGACTGAGAAACTTACTGTTATCCCACATGCTTCCATTGGCTCCCATGGAGCTTTGCAACAAACAGAGAAATGAAGCTCGTAAACTGCACTTTTAGTCTGAGATATTATGAAGCATGTGCTGTTCTTCGCTCAGTTAAGAGTCCACCCATTTGAAAAATGGACACATTTCTCTACTGCTTGTCTGTCAAAAGGGAGTGATATTTTCCTAAGAGTGCTTCTTCTCTCTTAGGGACGTTGAACTCACAGGAAAAACTCTTTAATTCCTCTGACAAGAATAGGGACACCGAGTGCAGGGTGTACACTTCAATTCAGGTTCTGAAACTGAGTTCACACATAAACAGTCTGAGATCCAGCTCCTTGTTTGTTGGAGAAACTACCTGTTATTCCACACAGTCTCATTGTCTTCAGTGCATTCTGTGGGCAAAGGGCAAAATCAAGATGGCAAACTGCACTCTGGGCTGGAGACTTTCTGAAGCACGCATTTTGCTTGTGTCACTTAAGAGAATATCCATTAGAACAATAGATACGGTTCTCCACTGCTTGTCTGTACAAAGAGAGTGATATTTTCAGAAGAGACTTTTTTTTTCCCCATTCAGTAGAGTGAACCTGCAGGAACAAGCTGTTGTTTCTCTGGCAGGAAAAGGCACACAGTGTGCAGGTCTGAGATCCAGCTCTTGATTTGTTGGAGGAACCTCTGTTTATACCACACACTCCCATTGGCTTCAATTCAGCCTATGGGAAATGGGTGAAATAAGCTGGCAAGCAGCACTCCTTGGCTGGAGACTTTCTGAAGCAAGTACTGTGCTTTTCTCACTGGAGAGTGTATCCTTTTGAACAATCACTACACTTCTCTACTGCTTGTCTTTACAAACAGAGTGATATTTTCCTAAGAGGCTTTGTTCTCGCTTAGGCACAGAGAAAATTAAAAACAAAACAAAACAAAACAAAACTGTTGCTTCTCAGGCAAGAAAAGGCATAAAGAATGCAGCGTGTGCACCTCAATCCAATTTCTGAAACTGACTTAACAGCAACACAGTCTGAATTCTAGCTGTTTATTGCTGGAGTAACTACAGTTATCCCACACACTCACATTGGCCTGAGTGGAGCCTGTGGGCAAATGGAGATATCAAGCTGGAAAACTGCACTCGTAGTCCGAGACTTTCTGAAGCATGCACTGTGCTTCTCTCACTTAAGAGTATATCCACTGGAACAATAAGTATGATTCTCCACTCCTTATGTATACAAGAGAGTGATATTTTCCTAATAATGCTTATTGTTCTTTAGGGTCAAGCAACTTGCAGGAACAAACTGTTTTCTCTGTCAAGAAAAGGGACACAGAGAGAAGGATGTGCACTTCAATTCACTTTCTGAAACTGAGTTCAGTGCAACAAACTCTGAATTCCAATATTTTATTTTGTTGGAGAAAACTCCTCTTATACCACATACTCCCATTTTTTTGAAAGGAGCCTGAAGGCAGATGGAGAAATCAGCCTGGTGAACTGCATCCCTAGGCCAGAGAATTTCTGCAGTAAACACTGTGCATCAGTCACTTAAGAGTATATCAATTTGAACAATAGATACGCTTCTAAACTGCTTGTCTGTTCAAAGACAGTGATATTTTTCCATGAAAACTTCTCCTTTAGGCACAGGGAATGTGAAGGAACAAACAATTGTTTCTTTGGCAGGAAAAGGCACACAGAGTGCAGGGAATACATTTCAATTCACTTTTGCAAACTCAGTTCATCACAACACAGTCCGAGTTGCAGTTACTTGTTTGCAGGACAAAACTCCTGTCATAACACAGACTCCCACTGTCTTCAATATAGCCTGCAGGAAAATCTAGAAATCAGGCTGGCAAAATGTAGTATTGACCGGAAAATTTCGTAAGCAACTACTGTGAATTTCTCCATAACAGTGTTTCCATTTGAACAATAGCTACATTTTTCCACTGCTTGTCTGTACAAAGAGAGTGATATTTTCCTAAGAGGCATTGTTTTCCCTTCAGGGCAGGGAAAATGAAGGCAGAAACTCTCTCTGGCATGAAAAGCCACACATGGTGCAGGATATACACTTCAATTCAGTCTCTCAAAGTGAATTCACAGAAGTATGATCTAAGTTCTCAGTCCGAGTTTGGTGAAGAAACCTCTTGTTATACAACACACTCCCACTAGTTTCAAAGGAGCCTGCAGGCCAAGGGAAAAATCAAGCCATGCAACTATATTCCTAATTCAGAGACTTTTAGAAGCAGGCACTGTATTTCTCTCAATTAAGAGTGTATCCATTTGAACAATAGATATGTTTTCCCCTGTTATCCCACACTCCCCCATTGCCTTCAAAGAAGCAAGGGGCTAAAATGATAAATGAAGCTGGCAAGGTGCACTCTAGGACAGAGAGTTCTAAAGCAAGCACTGTGCTTCTCTTACGTTAGAGGGTAACCATTTGAACAATAGATGGGGTTCTCCTCTGCTTGTCCGAAAAAAGAGAGTGATGTTTTCCTAAGCCGCATTGTTATGCCTAAGGCACAGGGAACCTACAGGAGTAAATTGCAGTTGTTCTGCAACAAAAGGGGACACAGAGGGTTGGCTGTGAACTGCAATGCAGTTTCAGAAGCTGAAATCAAAGCAAAAATTTCTCAGTTCCAGCTCACTGTTTGGTGGAGAAATCTACTGTTATCCCACACTCTCCAATTGGTTTCCACGGAGCTTGCAGGAACAAAGTGTTGTTTCTCTGGGAAAACAAGGGCTACAGAGTGCAGCATGGAGGCTTCAATTCAGTTTCTGAAACTGAGTTCATAGGAAAATGTTCTGAGATGCAGCTTCTTGTTTGGTGCAGAAACGTATTATAACAAACTCTCCCATTGGATTCAAAGGAGATTGCAGGAACAAACAGTTGTTTCACTGGGAAAAGAGGGGCTATAGAGTTCAGCATGTAGGCTTCAATTCACTTTCTGAAATTCAGTTCACAGCAAAAGCTTCTGAGTTGCAGCTCCTTGAATGGTGGAGAAAACTCCTTTATCCCTCAATCTCCCTTTGGCTTCAGTGGAGGGAGCTGCTAAACTGAAAAAGAAAGCCAGCAACCTTCACTCTAGCACAGAGAGTTCTTAGGCAAGCACTGTGCTTCTCTTATGTTACAGTGTATCCATTTTAACAACAAATGCGGTTCTCCTCTTCTTGTCCATACAAAGAGAGTGATATTTTCTCAAGGGCCTTGCTAAACCGAAGGCTCAGGAACCTGAACGAATAAACTGCAGTTGCTGTGGCATAAAAGGGGACACAGAGTGTTGGCTAGGAACTGCAATGCCATTTCTGAAGCTGAGATCAGAACACAACAGTCTGAGTTCCAGCTCCTTGTTTGGAGGATAAACCTCCTGTTTTCCCACAATCTCCCATTGGTGTCAATGGAACTTGCAGGAACAAACTGTTCTTTCTCTTGCAATACAAGGGCTACAGAGTGAAGCATATAGGCTTCACATCAGTTTCTGAAACGGAGTTCAAAGGAAAACGTTCTGAGTTGCAGCTCCTTCTTTTGTGGAGAAAGCTCCTATTATCCCACACTCTCCCTTCTGTTTTAAAGGAGCTTGTAGGAAGAAACTGTTGTTTTTCTGGGAAGACAAGGGCTACAGAGTATGGCAAGGAGGCTTAAGCACAGTTTGTGAAAGTGAGTTCACAACAAAACGTTCTGAGTGCCAGCTCCTTGTTTCATGAAGAAACCTCCTGTTCTACCACACTCTCCAATAGACTTCGATGGAGCCAGCAGCTAAATGAAGAAATAAATCCATCAAGCTACACACTAGGCCAGAGAGTTCTAAAGCAAGAAATGGGCTTTGGTTACAGAATGTATCCATTTGAACAGTAGATGCGGTTCTCCTCTGCTTGTCCTTGGAAAGAGAGTGATATTTCCCTAAGTGGCATTGTTATACCTAAGGCAGAGGGATCCTGCAGGAATAAACGACAGTTGCTCTGGCATAAAAGGGGACACAGAGTGTTGGTTGTGAACTGCAATGCAGGTTCTGAAGCTGAGATCAGAGCAAAATGTTCTGATTTCAAGCTCCTTGTTGCGTGGAGAAACCTCCTGTTATCCCAAACTCTACCACTGGTTTCAATGTAGCTTGCAGCAACACACTGTTCTTTCTCTTGCAATACAAGGGCTACAGGGTGCAGCTTAGAGGCTTCATATCAGTTTCTGAAATTGAGTTCACAGCATAACTTTCTAAATTCCAGCTCCTTCTTTGGTTGAGAAACCTCCTATTATCCCACACTCCCACTTGGACTTCAAAGGAGCTTGCAGAAAGAAACTGTTGTTTTCATGGGAAAACAAGGGCTACAGAGTGCCTCTTGGAGGCTTCAATTCAGTTTGTGAAAGTGAGTTCACAGCAAAACGTTCTGTGTTCCAGTTCTTTGTTTGCTGGAGAAAACTTTTATCCCACACTCTCCATTTGCCTTCAAAGGAGCAAGTGGCTAAATAAAGAAATAAAGCCCGAAAGCTGCATGCTAGGCTGTAGTGTCCTAAATCAAACACTGCTTCTCTGGTGTTAGAGTGTACCCACATAAACAATAGTTACGGTTCTCCTGTGGTTGTCCGTACAAGGAGAGTGATATTTTTCTAAGTGGCCTTGTTATACCTAAGCCCAGGGAATCTGCAGTAATAAACCGAAGTAGCTCTGGCATAAAATAGGACACAGAGGGTTGGCTGTGAAGTGCAATGCAGGTTCTGCTGCTGAGATCAGAGCAAAACGTTTTGAATTCCAGCTCCTTGTTTGATGGAGAAATCTCCTGTTATCCTTCACTCTCCAATTGGATTCAAAGGAGCTTGCAGGAAGAAACTGTACATTCTCTGGGAAAAGAAGGGATAAAGAGTGCACCACATAGGCTTCAATTAAGTTTCTAAAAATGAGTTCCCTGGAACACATTCTGAATTCCAACTCCTTGTTTCGGGGAGAAACCTCCTTTTTACACACTCTCCCTTTGGTTTCAAAGGAGCTTTCAGGAACAAAGCATTGTTTCTCTAAAAAAAGAAGGGGTATAGAGTGCAGCACATACATTTCAATTCAGTTTCTGAAACTGAGTTCAGATAAAAATGTTCTGAATTTCCGCTCCTTGTTTGGTGGAGAAACCTCCTGTTATTTCACACTCTCCCATAGTCTCCTTGGAAGTTGCAGGAACAAACTCTTTTTTCTAAGGGAAAACGAGAGCTACAGAGTGCAGCATGGAAGCTTCAATTCAGATTCTGAAACTGAGTTCACAGGAAAACGTTTTGAGTTCCAGCTCCTAGTTTGGTAGAGAAATCTCTCATCCCACAGTCTCCCATTGGTTTCAATGGAGCTTTGCAGGAACAAACTGTTCATTCTCTGGGAAAACAAGGGCTAAATAGTGCAGCATGGAGTCTTCAAATCAGTTTCTGAAACTGAGTTCACAGCAACATGTTCTGAGTTCCAGCTCTTTGTTTGGTAGAGAAACGTCATATTATTTCACACTCTCCCATTGGTTTCAAAGGAGCTTGCAGGAACAAAATGTTGTTTCTCTGAGAAAACAATGGGTACAGAGTACAGCACATAGGTTTCAATTCAGTTTCTGAAACTGAGTTCACAGCAAAATGTTCTGAATTCCTGTTCCTTTTTTGGTGGAGAAACCTCCTGTTATACCACACTCTCCCATTGGTCCTTTTAGATTTCAGGAACAAACTTTTTTTTTTTTTTTTTTTTTTTTTGTTTTTCCTACTGGAAAACAAGGGCTCAGGAGTGCAGCAAGGAGGCTTCAATTCAGCTTCTCAATCTGAGTTCAGAGCAGAAAATTTTGAGTTCCACCTCCTTGCTTGCTGGAAAAACCTCCTCTTATTCCAAACTCTTCCATTGTTCTCAATGGAGCTTCCAGGAACAAACTGTTTATTCTCTGGGATAACAAGGGCTAAAGAGTGCAGCATGGAGGCTTCAATTCAGTTTCCAAAACTGAGTTCACAGCAAAACGTTCTGAGTTCCAGCTCCTTGTTTGGTGGAGAAACATCCTGTTATCACACACTCTCCCGCTGCTTTTAAAGGAGATTGTAAGAACAAACTCTTTTTTCTCTGGGAAAAAGGGCTACAGAGAGCATCTTGGAGTCTTAAATTCAGTTTCTGAAACTGAGTTCACATCTAAGCGTTCTGAATTCCAGCTCCTTGTTTCTAGCAGTAACCTCCTGTTGTCCCATACACTCACTTTGGCTTCCATGGAGCCACTGGCTGAACGGACAAATAAAGCTAATAAGCTGCATTCTAGGCCAGAGAGTTCTAGACAAGCACTGTTCTTCTCTCAGTTTAGAGTGTATCAATTTGAACAATAGATGCAGTTCTCCTCTGCTTGTCTGCACAAGGAGCATGATATTTTTCCTAAATGGCCTTGTTAAACATAACGCACAGGGAACTTGCCAGAATAAACTGCAGTTGCTCTGGCATAAAAGCAAACACCGAGTGTGGGCTGTGAATTGCAATGCAGTTTCTGAAGGTGATATTAGAGCAAAAGGTTCTTATTTCACGCTCTTCGTTTGGTAGAGACAGCTCCTTTTATCCCAAACTCTCCCATTGGTCTCATAGGAGCTTGCAGGAACAAACTGTTGTTTCTCTGGGAAAAAAAAGGCATACAGAGTGCAGAACATAGGCTTTAATTCAGTTTCAGAGCCTGAGATCACAGCAAAATCTTCTGATATCCAGCTCCTTGTTTGGTTGAGAAACCTCCTGTTATCCTGCACTCCCACTTTGCTTTCTCTGGAGCATGCAGGAATATAATATTATTTTTCTCCCCACACCAGGGTACACCAGGTGTACAGAGTGCATCAATTTAGGCTTCAATTCAGTTTCTAGTACTGAGTTCACAGCAAAACGTTCTGAATTTGAGCTCCTTGTTTGGTGGAGAAAGCTCCTGTTATCCCACACTCTTCCTTAGGTTTCAAAGCAGCCTTCAAAAACAAACTGTTGTTTCTTTGGGAAAAAAGGAATGCAGAGTGCAGCATGGATGCTTCAATGCACTTTCTGAAAGTGAATTCACAGCAATACCTTCTGAATTCCTCCTTGATTGGTGGAGAAACCTCCTCTTATCCCACAATCTCCCATTGGCTTCAATGTAGGAAGCTGCTAAACTGAGAAAGAAAGCTGGCACCCTGCACTCTAGCACAGAGAGTTCTAAGGCAAGAGCTGTGCTTCCCTCATGTTGCAGTGTATCCATTTGAACAACAGATGTGGTTCTCCTCTGCTTGTACGTACAAAGAGAGTGATATTTTCCCAAAGGGCCTTGTTATATCTAAGGCACAGCGAACCAAAAGTAATAAACTGTAGTTGTTCTAGCCTAAAAGTAGAACAGAATGTGGGCTGTGAACTGCAATGTAGTTTCTAAATCAGAGCAGAGCAAAGCTTACTGAGTTCTAGCTCCTTGTTTTGTGAACAAAGCTCCTGTTATCCCATGCTCTCCAATTGGGTGCTAAGGACTAAGTGGTTAAACGGACAGATAAAGCGGGCAAGCTGCACTCTAGGCAGGAGAGTTCTAAATCAAGCACTGTTCTTCTCTCACGTTAGAATGTATCCATATGAATAATATATGTGGTTTTTCTATGCTTGTCCATATAAAGAGTGTGATATTTTTCTAAGCCGCACTGTTATAAGTAAGGCACAGGTAACCTGCAAGAATAAACTGCAGTTTCTCTAACATAACAGGGGACACAATGTGTTGGCTGTGAACTACAATGCAGTTTCTGAAGCTGAGATCAGAGCAAAACGTTCTGATTTCCAGCGCCTTGTTGTGAAGATACCTCCTCTTATCCCACTCTCTCATATTGGTTTCAATGTCGCTTGCAGGAACAAACTTGTTTCTCCAGGAACACAAGGGCTATAGAGTGCAGCTTTTAGGATTCAATTCAGTTTCTCAAACTTAGATCACAGCAAAAACTTCTGAGTTTCAGCTCCTTGTTTGGTGGATAAATCTCCTGTTTTCCCACACTCTAACATTTGTTTCAATGGAGCTTGCAGGAACAAACTTTTTTCTCAGGGTACACCACGGATACAGAGTGCAGCATTTTAGGCTTTTATTCAGTTTCTAATACTGAGTTTAAAGTAAAATGTTCTGAATTTGAGCTCTGCGTTTTATGGAGAAACCTCCTGTTATCCCATATTCTCTCTTTTTTTTTTTCAAAGAAGTTTTCAAGAACTATTGTCTCTCTGGGAAAAAAAAAAGGGCTGCAGAGTGCAACATGGACAATTCAATTCAGTTTCTGTAACTGAGTTCACTGCAAACCTTCTGAGTTCCAGCTCCTTGATTGGTGGAGAATCCTGCTCTTATCCCTCCATCTCCCTTTGCCTTCATTGGAGGGAGCTGCTAAATTGAGAAAGAAAGCTGGCAACCTTCACTCTAGCGCAGAGACTTATAAGTCAAGCACTGTCCTTCTCTCATGTTACAGTGCATCCATTTGAAGGACACATGCGGTTCTCTTCTGCTTGTCCTTACAATGAGAGTGATATTTTCCTAAGCGGCCTTGTTACACCTAAGGCACAGGGAGCATGCAGGAATAAACTGCAATTGCTCTAGCCAAAAAGCAGACACAGAGTGTGGGCTGTGACCTGCAATGCAGTTTCTAAAGCTGAGATCCAAGCAAAACTTACTGAGTTCCAGCCCCTTGTTTGGTTGAGAAACCTCCTGTTATCTCACACTCTCCAATTGGCTTCAAAGGAGCTAGTGGAAAAACAGAGAAATAAAGTCAGTAAACTGCACTCTAGGCCAAAGAGTTCTAAAGCAAAGCCTGTGCTTCTCTCACGTTAGAGTGTATCCACTTGAACAATAGATGTGCATCTCCTCTGCTTTTCTGTACAAAGAGAATGATATTTTCCTAAGCAGTATTGTTATAACTAAGGCATGGGAAACCTACACGAATAAACTGCAGTTGCTCTGGTATAAAAAGCGACACAGAGTGTTGGCTGTGAATCTCAATGCAGTTTCTGAAGCTGAGATCAGAGCAAAATGTTCTGAGTTTGAGCACAATGTTTGATGGAGAAACCTCTTATCCCACACTCTCACAATGGTTTCAAGGAAGCTTGCAGGAACAAAATGTTGTTTCTCTGGGAAAACAAGCGCTACAGAGTGCAGCATGGAGGCTACAATTCAGTTTCTGAACCGGAGTTCAAAGCAAAATGTTCTGAGTTGCAGCTCTCTGTTAGGTGCAGAAACATGTCATCCCACCCTCTCCCATTTGTTTCAAAGGAGTTTGCAGGAACAAATTGTTACCTCAGTGGCAAAACAGGGGCTATAGAGTGCAACATGTAGGCTTCATTTCACTTTCTGATACTTAGTTCACAGCAAAACCTTCTGAGCTCCAGCTCATTGTTTGGTGGAAAAGCCTCCTCTTATCCCACACAGTCCCATTGGCTTCAAACGAGGTAGCAGCTAAACGGAGGAAGAAAACAGGCAAGCTGCATTCTAGGCCAAAGAGTTCTAAAGCAAGCACTGTGCTTCTCTCATTTTAGAGTGTATCCATTTGAACAATATATGCTGTTCTGTTCTGCTTGTCTGTAGAATGAGAGTGATATTTTCCTGAGCCGCATTCTTAAAATTAAGGCACAGAGAACATGCAGGAATAAACTGCAGTTGCTCTGTAATAAAAGGGGACACAGCGTGTTGGCTGTAAACCACATGCAGTTTCTGGAGCTGAGATCAGAGCCAAACGTTCTGTGTTCCAGTGCCTTGTGTGGTGGAGAAACATTCTCTTATCCCACTCTCACACTGGTTTCAGTGGAGCTTGCACGAACACACTGGTGATTCTATGGGAAAACAAGGGCTTCAGAGTGTGGCATGGAAGCTTCAATTCAGATTCTGAAACTGAGTACACAGCAAAACGTTCTTAGCTCCAGCTCCTTGTTTGGTGGTGAAATGTCCTGTTATCCCACATTCTCCCATTTGTATCCATGGAGCATGCAGGAACACACTATTGTTTCTGTGGCAAAACAAGTGTTACAGAATAGAGCAAAGATGCTTAAATTCTGTTTAGGAAACTGAGTCCACGTCCTGAGCTCAGTTCCTTGTTTGATGGAAAAACATCCTCTTATCCCACACTCTCCAATTGGATTCAAAGGAGCAATCAGCAAAATGGAGAAATAAAGCCCACAAGCTGCACTCTAGGTCAGAGATTTCTAAAGCAAGCACTGTGCTTCTCTCACTTTAGAGTGTATCCATTAGAACAATAGAAGCGTTTCTGCTCTGCTTGTCCGTGCAAAAAGAGTGATATTTTCCTAAGCGGCATTGTTATAACTAAGGCACAGGGAACCTGCAGGAATAAACGGCAGTTGCTCTGCCATAAATGGGGACACAGAGTATTGGCTGTGAACCACTATGCAGTTTCTGAAGCTGAGATTGGAGCAAAATGTTCTGAATTCCAGCACCTTGTTTGGTTGAGAAACCTCCTCTTATCCAACACTCTCAAAGTGGATTCAATGGAGCTTGCAGAAACAAAATGTTGTTTGTCTGAGAAAACAAGGGCTACAGAGTGCAGCATGGAGGCTTCATTTCATTTTCTGAAACAGAATTCACAGCAAAAGTTCCTGAGGTGCAGTTCTTTGTTTGGTGCAGAAACCTGTAATTACACACTCTTCCATTGGATTCAAAGGAGTTTGGAGGAACAAACAGTTGCTTCACTGGGAAAACAGGGGCCATAGAGTTCAGCATGTAGGCTTCATTTCACTATCTGAAACTCAGTTCACAGCAAAACCTTCTGAGTTCCAGTTCATTGTTTCGTGAAAAAAACCTCCTCTTATGCCACACGGTCCCATTGGCTTCAAATGAGGAAGTGGCTAAAAGTAAAAGAAAGCCGGTGAGCTGCACTCTAGGCCAACGAGTCCTAAACCAAGCACTGTGCTTCTCTCACTTTTGAGTGTATACATTTGAACAATAGATGCTTTTCCGTACAAAGAGAGAAATATTTTCCTTTGTGGCATTGTTATAACTAAGGCACAGGGAACCTGCTGGAATGAACAGCAGTTGCTCTGGCATAAAAGGGGACAGAGAATGTTGGCTGTGAACCACAATGCAGTTTCTAGAGCTGAGATCAGAGCAACACGTTCTGAGTTTCAAGGCCTTGTTTTGTGGAGAAACCTTCTCTTATCCCACACTCTCACACTGGTTTCAATGGAGCTTGTAAGAACACACTGTTGTTTCTCTGGGAAAACAAGAGCTTCAGAATGCACCATCAGGGCTTTAATTCAGTTTCTGAAACTGAGTACATAGCAAAATGTTCTGAGTTCCAGCTCCTCGCTTGGTGGAAAAAACTCCTGTTATCCCACACTCTCACATTTTTTTTCATGGAGTTTGCAGGAACAGACTTTTGTTTCTGTAGCAAAACAAGGGATACAGAGTACTGCAAGGAGGCTTCAATTCAGTTTAGGAAACTGAGTCCACAGCAAAATGTCCTGAGTTCCAGCTACTTGTCTGCTGGAAAAACCTCCTCTTATCCCACACAGTCACATTGGCTTCAAAGGAGGTAGCGTCTAAATGGAGAAAGAAAGCCGGCAAGCTGCACTCTAGGCCAAAGTGTTCTAAAGCAAGCACTGTGCTTCTCTCACTTTAGAGTGTATCTATTTGAGCAATAGATGCGGTTCTGCTGTTTGTCCATAGAAAAAGAGTTATATTTTCCTAAGCAGCGTTGCTAAATTAAGGCACAGGGAACATGCAGGAAAAAAAAAAAGAACTGTAGTTGTTCTGGCATAAAAGGGGACACAGCGTGTTGGCTATTAAGTGCAATGCAGTTTCTGGAGCTGAGAACAGAGCAAAATGTTCTGAGTTCCAGCACCTTGTTTGGTGGACAAACCTTCTGTTATCCCATACTCTCACTTTGGTTTAAATGGAGCTTGCAAGAACACATTGTGGTTTCTCTGGGAAACAAGGGCTACAGAGTGTGGAAAAGAGGCTTCAATTCAGTTTCTGAAACTGAGTACACAGCAAAACGTCCTGAGTTCTAGCTTCTTGTTTGGTGGAGAAAGCTCGTGTTATCCCACACTTTCCCATTTGTTTCTATGGAGTATGCAGGAAGAAACTGTTGTTTCTTTAGGAAAACAAGGGCTACAGCATCTAGCAAGGAGGCGCCAATTCAGTTTAGGAAACTGAGGCCACTGCAAACGTTTTGAGTTGCACCTCCTTGTTTGGTGGAGAAGCCAACTTTTATCAAACATTCTCCCATTGGCTAAAATGGTGCCAGTAGATCAAAAGAGAAAGAAAGCCTGCAAGCTATACTCCCGGCTGAAGACTTATAAAGAAAGCACTGTGTTTATCTCAAGTTTGAGTGTATCCATTTGAACAAGAGATGCGGTTCTCCTCCGCTTGTCCATAGAAAAAGAGTGATATTTTTCTAAGCTGCCTTGTTATACCTAAGGCACATAGAACCTGCAGGAATAAACAGCAGTTCCTCGGCTATAAAAGGGGATACAGAGTGCAGGCTGTGAACTGCAATGCAGTTTCTGAAGCTGAGATCAGTGGAAAACGTTCTGATTTCCTGCTAATGGTTTGGTGGAGAAATTTCCTGTTATCCCATACATTGGTTTCAAAGGAGCTTGCAGGAAGAAACTGTTGTTTCTGCGGAAAAAAAAAAAAGTGGTACAGTGTGCAGCACATAGGTTTCAATACATTTTCTGAAACTGAGTTCACAGCAAAACCTTCTGAGTTCCAGCTCCTTGTTTGGTGGTGAAACCTCCCATTATCCCACACTCTCACACTGGTTTCAGTGGTGCTTACAGGAACAAACTGCCCCCCTCCTCGGTGTAAACCTGGAATATAGAGTGCAGCATGTTAGGCTTCAATTCAGTTTCTAATACTGAATTCACAGCAAAACATTCTGAATTTGAGCTCCTTGTTTGGTGGAGAATCCTCCTGTTATCTTACACTCTCCCTTTGGTTTAAAGTAGCTTGCAAGAACAAACTGTTGTTTCTCTGGGAAAACAAAGGCTACAGAGTGCAGCATGGAGTGCAGCATTAAATTCAGTTTCTGAAACTGCGTTCACAACAAAGTCTTCCGAGTTCCAGATCCTTGCTTGGTGGAGAAACCTCCTCTTATCCCTCAATCTCCCATTGGCTTCAATGGAGGGACCTGCTAAACTGAGAAAGGACGCCTGCAACCTGCACTCTAACACGGGGAGTTCTAAGGCAAGAACTGTGCTTCTCTCATGTTACAGTGTATCTATTTAAACAATAGATATGGTTCTCCTCTGCTTGTCCGTACAAAGAGAGTGATTTTTTCCAAGCGGCCTTGTTATTCCTAAGGCACAGGGAAACTGCAGCAATGAACTGCAGTTGCTCTAGCCAAAAAGCAGACATAGAGTGTGGTCTGTGATCTGCAATGCAGTTTTTAAAATGATATCAGAACAAAACTTACTGAGATCCAGCTCTTTGTTTGGTGGAGAAAACTCCTGTTACCCTGCACTCTCCATCTGGCTTCAAAGGAGTGAGCAGCTAAATGGAGAACAACAGCCGGCAAGCTGCACTCTAGGCTAGAGAGTTCTAAAGCAAGCTCTGTGCTTTTCTCACACAGTGCTAAGGCACAGGGAACCAGCAGGTATAAACTGCAGTTGCTCTGTTGTAAAAGGGGACACAGAGTGCAGGCTGTGAACTGCAATGCAGGTTTTGAAACTGAGATCAGAGAAAAACGTTTTACCTTCCAGCTCCTTATTTCTTGGCGAAACCTCCAGTTATTGCACACTATCACTTTGATTTCAATGGAGCTTGTAAAGAGAAAAAAAAAAAACAGTTGTTTGTCTGTGAAAACAAGGGGTACAGAGTACAGCATGTAGGCTTCAGTTCAGGTTCTGAAACTGGGTTCACAGCAAAACTTTCTGGGTTCCAGCTCCTTGTTTGATTAAAATCATTCTGTTATCACAAACTCTAACTTTGGCTTCAATGGAGTCAGCGACTAAACGGAGAAATAAAGCAGGCAAGCAGCACTGTAGGGCTGAAGAGTTCTAAAACAAGCACTGTGCTTCTCTCACGTTAGTGTGTATCAATTTGAACAATAAATGCGGTTCTCCTCTGCTTGTCCATCCAAAGAGAGTGATATTTTCCTAAGTGGCCTTCTTATGCCTAAGGTGCAGTGAACCTGCAGGAATAAATTGCTGTTGCTTTGCAACAAAAGGGTACACAGAGGGTTGGCTCTGAACTGCAATGCAGTTTCTGAAGCTGAGATCAGAGCAAAACTTTCTGAGTTCCAGCTACTTGTTTGGTGGAGAATCCTACTGCAATCCCACACTCTCTCATTGGTTTCCAAGGAGCTTGCAGGGGCAATCAGTTGTTTCTGTGGAAAAAAAAAAAAAAAATATATATATATATATATATATATATATATATATATATATATATATATATATATATATATATATATATATATATATATATATATTATTGCTACAGAGTGCATCAAAGAGGCTTCAATTCAGTTTCTGAAACTGAGTTCAGAGCAAAACCTTCTGAGTTCCAGCTCCTTGTTTGGTGGTGAAACCTATTATTCTACACTCTCCCTTCAGTTTCAAAGCAGCTTGCAAGAAGAAACTGTTGTTTCTCTGCAAAACAAGGGCTACAGAGTGCAGCATGGAGGCTTCAATTCAGATTCTGCAACTGAATTCACAGCAATACCTTCTGAGTTCCACCCCCTTAATTTGTGGAGAAAGCTCCTCTTATTCCTCAGTCTCCCATTGGCTTCGATGGAGGGAGGTGCTAAACTGAGAAAGAAAGCTAGCAACCTGCACTCTAGCACAGAGTTCTAAGGCAAGCACTGTGCTTCTCTCATGTTAAAGTGTATCCATTTGAACAATAGATGCGGTTCTCCTCTTCTTTTCCGTGCAGAGAGAGTGATATTTTCCTAAGGGGCCTAGTTATACCTAAGGCACAGGGAACCTGCATTTATAATCTGCAGTTGCTCTCACATATAATGGGACACAGAGTGTTGGCTCTGAACTACAATACAATTCCTGAAGCTGAGGTCACAGCAAAACGTTCTGAGTTCCAACTCCTTGTGTGCTGGAGAAACCTCCTGTTATCACACACACTCTCCTATTGCTTTCAAAGGACCTTGCAGGAATGAA
Organism: Thryonomys swinderianus; assembly: GCA_004025085.1. Classification (NCBI taxonomy): domain Eukaryota; kingdom Metazoa; phylum Chordata; class Mammalia; order Rodentia; family Thryonomyidae; genus Thryonomys; species Thryonomys swinderianus. The sequence goes on from PVIC010027585.1 coordinate 20,759, forward strand.
CTGTTCTTTCTCTTGCAATACAGGGGCTATAGAGTACAGCGTAGAGGCTTCAAATCAGTTTCTGAAACTGAGTTGTCAGCAAAACATTCAGAGTTCCAGCTCCTTTTTTGATGGAGAAAGCTCCTATTATCCCACACTCTTCATTTGGCTTCAAAAGAGCCACCGGCTAAATGAAAAAATAAAGACAGCAAGCTGCACGCTAGGCCAGAGTGTCTAAAGCAAACACTGCTTCTCTCATGTTAGAGTGTACCCACATGAAAAATAGATGCGGTTCTCCTATGCTTGTCCATACAACAACAGTGATATTTTACAAAGCAGCCTTGTTACACCTAATCACAAGGAATTTGCAGGAATAAACTGCAGTTGCTCTGGCATAAAATAGCACACAGAGGGTTGGCTGTGAGCTACAATGCAGTTTCTGAAGCTGAGATTAGAGCAAAACGTTCTGACTTCCAGCTTTTTGTTTGGTGGAGAAATCTCCTGTTATCCCACACTCTCCCATTGGTTTCCTTGGAGCTTGCAGGAATAAACTGTTTTTTTTGGGGGGCGGGGGCAAGGGCCACAGACTTCAGAACGGATGCTTCATATCAGCTTCGGAAACTTAGTTCACAGGAAAACGTTTTGAGTTCCAGCTCCTTGTTTTTTTGGAGAAAACTCCTCTTATCCCACACTCTCCCATTACTTTCAAAGGAGCTTGAAGGATCAATCTGTTTTTTTCTCTGGGAAAATACAGGCTAAAGAGAGCAGCTTGGAGGCTGCAGTTCAATTTCTGAAACTGAATTCACACTGAAGCATTGTGAGTTCCAGCTCCTTGTTTGGTGCAGAAACCTCCTATTGTCCCATACTCACCCTATGGCTTCAATGGAGACACTGGCTAAATGGAGAAGTAAAGCCGATAAGCTGCAATCTAGGCCAGAGAGTTCTAAAGCAAGCACTGTGCTTCTCTCACTTTAGAGTGGATCCCTTTGCCGAATCAATGTGGTTCGCCTCTGCTTGTCCATGCAAAGATAGTGATATTTTCCTAAGTGGCCTTGTTATACCTAAGGCCCAGGGAACGTGCAGGAATAGACTGCAATTGCTCTGGCATAAAAGGGGACACAGAGGGCTGGCTGTGTTATGTCATACAGTTTCTGAAGCTGAGATCAGAGCAAAACATTCTGAGCTCCAGCTTCTTGTTTTGTGGAGAAAACACCTGTTATTCCACTGTCTCCCAATGGTTTCAAAGGCGATTGCAGGAACAAACTGTTGTTTCTCTGGGGGGGAAAAAAGGCTACAGAGTGTAGCCTGGAGGCTTCAGTTCAGTTTCTGAAACTGAGTTCACATCAAAACGTTCTGTGTTCCAGGTCCATGTTTGGTGGAGAAACCTCCTGTTATCCCACACTCTCAAAGGGGTTTCAGTGGAGCTTTCAGGAATAAACTGTTTTTTTTTTTTCTCTTGCAATAACAGGGCTACACAGTGCAGCACAGATGCTTCAAGTCAGTTTTTGAAACTGATTTCACAGCAAAACGTTCTGAATTCTAGCTACTTCATTGGTGAGGAAACCTGCTATTATCTCACACTCTCCCACTGGTTACTATGGAGCTTGCAGGATGAAACTAGCTTTTCTGGGAAAACCAGGGCTACAGAGTGCGGCTTGGAGGGTTCAAATCAGTTTGTGTGACTTCACGGCAAAACGTTCTGAGTTCCAGCTCCTTGTTTGGTGTAGAAACCTCTTGTTATCTGACATTCTTCCTTTCTTCAATGCACTCATTGGCCAAAAGGAGAAATAAAGCCGGTCAGCTGCACACTAGTCCGGAGAGTTCTAAAGCCAGCACTGGGCTTCTCTCCCATTAGAGTGTATCCGTTTGAAAAATAGATGCGGTCCTCCTCTGCTTGTCCGTACAAACAGTGTGATATTTTTCTAAACCGCCTTGTTATACCTAAGGCACAGGGAACCTGCAGGAATAAACTACTGTTGCCCCAGCAAAAAAAAAAAAAAAAAAAAAAAAAAAAAAGGACGCAGAGTGTTGGCTGTGAACTGCAAAACAGTTTCTGAAGATGGGATCAGAGGAAAACGTTCTAAGTTCCAGCTCCCTGTTTGGTGGAGAAAACTCCTGTTATCCAACACTCTCCCATTACTTTCAATGGAGCTTGCAGGAAAAAAAAAAAAAAAAAAAAAAAAAAAACTGCTGTTTCGCTGTGAAACAAGGGCTACAGAGTGCAGCATCAATTCTTCATTTCAGGATCTGAAGCTGAGTTCAGGGCAAAACCTTCTGAGGTCCAGCACCTGGATTGGTGGAGAAACCTCTTATCCCTCATAATCCCCTTGGCTTCAATAGAGGGACCTGCTAAACTGAGAAAGAATTTGGGCAACCTGCACTCTAGCAGAGATTTATAAGGAAAGCACTGCTTCTCTCATGTTACAGTGTATCCATTTTAATAATTGATGCTGCTCTCCTCTGCTTGTCTGTACAAAGACAGTGATATTTTCCTAAGCGGCCTTCTTATACCTAAGGAAAAAAGGAACATTCCAGAATAGACTGCTGTGGCTCTGGCATAAAGAGGACACAGAGTGTTGGTTGTGAACTGCAATGCCGTTTGTGAAGCTGATATCAGAGGAAACTCGTTTTTACAATGGGATTATGACATCATAATTGCACTTTAACTACCGCATACAAACGTACCTCAAAGGAACAAACTCTTACCTCCAGACGGGAAACGCCAGAGAGCAGGGTAGTTGTAATTTCCACTCCATTCCTGAAACTGAATTCAAAAAAGCAGGACTGAGTTTAGGGAGTTTCTCCTTGAGGGAGTCATCCATAAATAGCACTCCAGCTGCCATTCGCTTGAATGCAGCTTGGGGTCAAATGGAGATATCGAGCCGTATAATAGCACTCCTATTCCAGAGATTTCCGAAGGAGGCAGTGTGCTTTTCTCTATTCAGATTAGAAACATCAGATCATTATGTCTGTTACTCCAGGGATTGCCCGTACAATAGTGTGGGATTTCAATGAGAAGCTACAGTTCTCCTTAGGCAGAGGGAACATGGAGAAACAATCTGTGCATACTCGTGCAAATAATGTACAGAGTGAGCATGGAGTACAGTCCCACTCAGATTCTGAAAATCATTTTACAGCAACACGGTGTGATTTCCAGTTTTTGCTC
>PVIC010027586.1:0-23771 GCA_004025085.1 Thryonomys swinderianus
GCACACCAGGAAGACAGAATGCCCGCAAATGAATCCCCGGCCAGCGGGGCACCCTTCAGGGCTCGGGCAGCCTGAGAGCAGGACTGACTACAGCAGCACAGGGCTGGGCTGCCAGGCAGGGGCTGCCCGCGGCTGGGGAGCAGAGGGCGCCCAACACACCAGCAAGGGCCAAACCTCCCCTCTGGCCTCGTGCTGAGAAGGTCTTCTCGGGCCGGGGATTGAGCCCAGGGCCTGGCACTGAGCCGTGTCCACAGCCTTTCTGTCTTTGGAGACAGGTTCTTGCTAAGTGGCCAGGTTCCCAGGCTGAGCCGGAGCGTCCAATCCTCCTGCCTCAGCCTCCCGGGGAGCTGGGATGACTGGTGTGCACTACCAAGGGACGGATCTTGGCAGGGGGCGAGGGTCGCACCGCCGGCAAGCAGGGACGGACGGGCTAGGGCAGCAGGCAGCGCAGGGCACACCTCCTCTCCGGCAAGGCTGGGCCTCCCGCTGCCGCCGGTTTCTCACGGTCCGCAGAGGGCTTTTGCCACACAGAATTTCCTCACATCTTCGGTTTTGCTGCTTCTCCCGGGCAGGGGGGCCGTCAAGGCTCACCTGTCCCTGCGGAAGCCCCGTCTTCTTGTGTGTGTGTTTTCTGAGAGTGCTAAGTGGCCCGGACGAGCCCCTCGATCTCGACGCTCCCCTGCCTCAGCCTCCCAGCACTGGGATCACAGGTGTGCACCACACCTAGAAGAGCCTTGGCTTCTCCCTTGTCCGGCCACCGGGATGGTTTTAGTTTCGATTTTTTGCTTTGTTTTTATCTGAAACATTTCAGAAAATGGCAGGCCCGCTCTCATTTGATCACGGCTGGTCCTCCAGTCCCAGATTATATAGAATACGGAACAACATCACGTCCCACTAGCTGGGCTGGTGTACGGAGCTCTTCCAGACGGGAGACCCCAGAATATCTCCCCGGCCCGGAGGGAGGGAGGGCCCCGACCCGAGTCCTCTGGAAGCAGCGGGTTGGCACGAGGATCCCAGCTGTCCAGCCAGCGGCTGTGCTCGGAGGCTGGTGCTGCTGAGCGGGGCAAAGGAGGCCAGGCAGGGCGGGCAGGGCCGGGCACGGCAGGGCGGGGAGGCCACAGAGGCGCTTCGGGATCTCGCCCCACACCGCACACGTCTCTGACTCGATGCGCCTCACATCCGTCACCCTGACCCGCAGGAAGGACGCCCGGCCGGAAGAGAAGGGACACCCTGGCGCGTGTGCGGGACAGGCTTCCGGAGCCTGGACCCGGAATCCGAAGCGGCCGCACCGCCCGAGGTAGCAGGGACACGGAAGCCTCCTGCGCCTGTTCGCTTGCGGAAAGCGCCTCGAACTGATGGCCCAGCGGGTCCTCCGAGGCCTCCCGTGCGGCCCAGGCCCCTGGCCCCGCCGAGCCCTGCCGCCTGCGCCCTCTGCTCCCGCCGCGCACTGACCGCGGAGCGGGAGCGCAGGCCCAGGCCGGGCACCTGGCACCGCTGGCCCGGCCGCCCCTCCCCGCCGCGGGTCGCCTTAGTCACCGCCAACGGGGCTGCTGTCCGGGCGGAGCACGCAGGAAGCAAATCCGGTGAAGGTGACGCCCTTGTGGACACCGGGCCGCCTGTCTCCATCAGAACCGCCCTTCCCCGCCCTCCCCTTTCCACCCACCCCACGCCCTCTTCCTCCCCTCCGGGCTCCATGGTCCGGTCGGAGTCCTGCCCACGCCGCCACTTGGCAAACAGGGCCGCTGATGGTGCCAGCCGCGCCCTCGGCCCGTCAGAACCAGCTGCGGGCACAGTTCAGGAACGTGGGGCAGCACAGAGGAGCTGCCCCTGCTGCTGAGCCGCCTCCGGAGTCTCCCGAATTAGGCAAAGGGTAGCCGGCCTGGGAGCTTCGCCCGGTCTCCAGCCTTCGCAGAACGTCCCTCCCGGGGGGGCCTCGCAGAGTCCCGGCCCCAGCGCGGCCCTTCAGCTCCCGAGGCCCCTGGGGCACCTGAGGCGCCCGCCGCAGCTCTGTCTCCCCGCTAGTTTATGAGGCGAGCGTGCTCCCGCCCCTGCGGACCTTACCGCACGCCTGCTCTTGGCCTACAGATTTTATGGGGCAGATTGCAGGGTGTGTGGCAGCGAAAGGCAACTCCCCTCCCCCGCGGCACCTGCCCGCGCTGATCCTTCCCGGAGGCCGGGCCTCTCCCTGAGGGGTCAGAGTCCAGCAGGCGGAGACCACCGTAGAGGCCACTGCTGGCGGGAGTCAGGGGCCCGAGGGTGGGTCCAGCCTCACAGCCGGGCGTCTCCTCCCGCGCTCAGGCAGGCACCCAGCCCACCCAGCGCTCCCCAGCCCTGCCATAGGGGTGTCCTGTGCCGACGCCCCATCTCCCAGGCTCCGCCATCAGGTGCCCGAGGCCTGGCGCTCCAGGTGCCGCAGCTCGAGCTCTAGGAGGGGCGTGGGGACCGCCAGACCCCCCCCCCCCGCTTGCAGCAGCAGGCTGAGAAGTGCCCCAGAGGGGGGGACTCGGGGACCCGGAGATGGGGCCGAGCAAGGTCCCTGCACACTGGCAGCCGGAGGCCAGACCCGGACCGAAGCCGTGACCCCGAGCGCAGGCGGAGACGCGGCCCACGCAAGGAGGCTGAGATCGGCGGGAAACAGCTGACGGAGACGGTCCGGGCGTGGGTCACAAAGGATGAGGGGCTTCCCCGGGGCGAAGCAAGCCCCGGACGCCCAGTGAGTGGAACAACCCATCGCCGCGCGGGCGACGGGTCCTCCCGTTCGCGGGGCGCGCCCTCCGGGGCTGGCCGCAGAACAGTGAACTCAAAAGAACTGAAATGACAAAAAGCATACTTCAGGGAAATACAGGTCACAAGTCACAACCCCGAGCCTCCTCCGCCCTCCTACATCGCTCACTGTGACACAAACCTCCGGAACTCTGTGCGGCCGAGGTGCGAAAGCACATGCCACTGTGAGTACACACACACACACGCAGGGAGCGCCCAAAACACCGACACGCTTCAGGAAAAGGAAAATCTTTTAGTATTTTAATACTACACTTTTTGGAACGTTGTGACATTCGCACAAGTTACCCGTGGCCTCTACAACTGTAAGAGGTGCCCGAGCAGCGTCCGTACCGCGAGCCGCTGCTCGGTGCCCGGTCACGGGTCGGCTGCGCGCGCACTGTCTGCGTCTCCTCGGGCAGCGCGCTGAGTTCTCTGTGATACATGACACCCTGCAGGGTCCCCTCTGAGTTGTTGAAAACAATGATGCTATTTTTCTTTTCCTGAACTATATAAATAGTTATTTTGTGGACTCTGTATTTCTAAACAAGAGTTGTGGTTGATAAAGATTCTGATAGGAGATGAAAGATTAGAAAACACATTGTAGCTAGGCATGGCATGCAAGCTATGACTCAGCTCCCTGGCACACTGAGGCAGGAGGGTCTCAAGCTTGAGCCTGGCCAAGGCACTCAGCAGACAACGAGGAAAAGATGGCGCCAGAAAACGCAGGATCTGGGCCAGGCTGACGTCTGACAGCTTCCTCTGTGGAATCCACAGCAGGCCACTCAACCATGCTATACCCACGCCTGTGTTGGGTGTGTGTCAAGTGTGCAAAGTGTGTCTAGAGCACATGCTGGTGTGTAGCACAGTTTGCACAGCTGTGTGCACTTCTCTCCCCTCCTGGGCGAAGAAGAGGGTGCCAAGGACAGTCCGCTCGTGGGTTGCAGCACACCTGCCCCAGTACCACGCGCACACAGCGGCCAGGATGGCACTGGCCCTGAAAAGCTATCAGGGCAGCACTGCGGCCACGGCTTGTGCCAACTCTGAGGCGGGCCCAGGCCGCGCTCTCCACGCAGCTCCATGCCACTCTCTCTGCCCCCCCCCGCCCACACTGCCCTGGGCCGCAGGCCTCAGTCACCAGCTCACTTCATGTTGCTGCTATTTTAATGTTTATGACCCTTGAAAAACCCCAAGCGTCATAAAGCAGAGGGACATCGGTGTCTTGTACTTAATCTCTGCTTCGCTTGAGCCAGGCAATCTCTTCTCCGGGTTTCTCTGAAGCTCGGTAGGAAGGTTCCTGTCCCTGAGCAAAATCACTGGCCCACAGTCCCCAAGGGCCACCAATGAGTGAAGTATCTGTTTGCATAATCCACTTTTCTCCTAGAGCTGTAAATGTAATTGCTCTTTATGTCTGGCCAAAGAGCCCATTGACCTGCCCTTCCTGTGACTTGGATCTAATTTAGACGTCAGCTACATTTATGAGCCCTCAATTCATCAAGCTGACAAGACAAACAGTGCCTCCCAGTCATCGCGAGGGCAGAACAGCGCCGTTAAGAGCCACCGCTGTGCCATGGAGTGTGGCGGGGCTCCCGGAGGAGGCGCCAGGCTGTCGGTCCCCCTGCACCACTGCCGGGCACACGGCAGGTGCAGTCAGCACGCCAGGCAGAGGGCGGCAGGTGGGAGGAGAAACGGTGGGACCCAAGGGCAGGAGGCCAGGACAGCAGCGTCACCTCTGGCCAGGCAGCCAGACCCTCCCAGGCGACACTGGCCAGCTCGGCAGGCACAGGACGCCCTGGGGTGGTGCTGCCAGGGTTCCTGAGGGCCAGGGTCCACGCACAGCCCTGGCACTCGACGCTGTTTGCCAAGAGACGATGAGAGAGCCCTGGCGCAGAGCTGGCTTCCACCGGAAGCAGAGAGCTCTTTGTCTGGGGCTGAGAAAGCTTCCAGTAAGCACTGCTGCTGTGTGTCATCTAGCCTCACGCTTGTGAAGTAGGTAATAAAAGCAAACCTTTTCTGTTAGATTATGTAAAATTCCAAGCTTTTCTATTTTTACATAAAACTGAATATTCAAATCAAACGGAACATTCACTGAATATCCAAGTTCTGCTTACTCATAATTTACTGGAAAACATTCTTTACTGGTAATGTATGTGAGATAAAGTCACATGTCTATTGCAGAAGGCAGGGCCGCGCTGCTACTGCGGACCGACTGTCCCGAGAGGACGGCAAGCGGAGGAGCACCCCGGCCCCGGCTCCGGCCCCGGCTCCGGCTCCGGGAGTCCGCGCTCACCCTCTGCTGCGCCTCCCGCCCCCTCGGGGGGCCAAGTGAGGACGAGGCCGGCCTGCAGTGCACCGGCCGCTCAGCGGGACGACCCCGCGGCCTTCCGTCAGGACGGCCGAGCAGATGCCCTGCCTCCCCAGGCCGGGCGTCGCGCCTTCGGACGGATGCGCCCCGGCACCGCACTCGCAGGGTGAGGCCGGCCAGGCCACCCGCACAGCGCGAGACCGCGGGCCCACCAAGTCCCGCAGGGCCGCCGCTCCCTCGCGGCCCTGGCCCTCTGCCGGATGCAGGGGCAGGAGGCCGGGCGTGCGGTGCACCGGTCCGAGTCTGGAGCTGCGCAGCGACCGCGCTCGGGATTGTGGAGCGCGCGCAGCTCCGGGCAGAGGGGCCCAGCCGGGGAGGAGGCCGTTCGGTCGGGCTGGCCGCGCCCTGGCGAGCAGGGTGCAGGGGCCCTCCCGGGGCAGAATCGGGCTCTGCGACGGAGAGGAGAGCTCAGCAAGCACCCCGGGGGACAAGGACCTGCCGGAGGGCGCGCAGAGCGAGCAGGAAGGAAGCGCGGACCCTGGGAACTCTGCGGAGTCAGGGAGAGGACTCGCCGGGACAGACTGGCCGGTTACGGGAGAACCAGAGGCGAGGAGGGGAGGTGGGGCGGGAAACCCGCTCGCCCGGTACCGTCTCCCCACCGAGTGCCATCTCCAGGGTGGGCTCCACGCGGACAGGAACAGGAGCCAGTGGGTGGCAGGTCGGGCGGCAGAGTGGAGATAATGTGTATGCTTGTTTTCTCCATATCCGGGGAAAAAGAAAATAGCATAAAAGCTAGAGAGGAAATAATCTAGAACAGACTTTTTCAGTGGAACAAAATGAGAAGCCTATAGAGTGGAGGGGCAGAAACTACAGAAGAGAACAGCAGGAAATGATGGGTCCACGGTGTCCTCAGAGGGGGGGCGCTGGGGCCCAGGAGAGATGCCCGCGGATGCTAGTCCGTGCCCGGGAGGGAGCAGGTGCTCAGCACTTGGTGCCCTTGGTGCAGAGGAGCAAGGCCGTCGGGACGGAAGAGGACCCCGGCGGGAGACTGGGGGTAGGAAGCTGAAGTCCAGAGAGAAAAGGTGATTTTCCTGGGGCCACCTTGCTGGGCACAGCTCAGAGCCAGGGCCGCCGAGCTGACCGGCAGAGGGAACCCACAGCATGTCCTCCGTGAGGACGTCCAGACCACCCAACTCAACCCTCTGAGCTCCCTGCCTGTGAAGATCCCCACTTTGTTGGCAGTGAATTTGAGGTTCCAAAAATCTGAGTAATTCTGCAAGGCTGTGGTGCTCAGGGGCAGTCAGGCTGGCATGCAAAGCGCCCAGTGCCCGGGCCACCCCCTTTCTCACTGGTACTGGTTCAGCGCTCTACTGCCCAGACCGGCAGGAACAAATCACACTAAACACGTCAGTGGGGCATCAGATCAAGACTAAAATGTTTAAAGTGTATTTTTGCTCACTGCTCCATAAGCACATAAATCCTAGTGTCACTTTGGTTACTAATGGAAAAATATTTTACACACTTGAATAACAGCAGTGATATAGGAAGATGAGATTATGTACCCTAAAAAGAAACAGGGCTGTGGGAAGCACTCGGGGGTAAAGCACTTTCCAATCAAGACAGGCCCTGGGACCAAGCCCTAGTACCACGGCACCACACACGTGCACGCACACACACGTGCATACACGCGAAGGCAAACTCGACTTTTTCTTTTCTTGTAGCAGGGATCAAACTCAGGACCTTGTGCTTTTGAGACAGGCGTGCTGACAGCCAAACTCTTGGTCCCAATTCTGCTTTTCTCTGCTCAAGTACACCCTGCTATTTGTAAGCATCTGATATTTGTGACTTTTATGCAAATCCTCAGTAACCCAGTACATTCTTATATACAAAACACACACACAAGCGAAATTATCACTGTGTTTATACATTAGCTAACTAAGACCTCAGCAAAGTACAGAAGTATCATGATTAATGCACATAGCACTTACTGCCTGCCAGGCAAGGTTAGGATTTTTTTTTTTTTTTTTTTTTTTGAGACAGGGTCTGGCCCTGAGCTCACTATGGAGCCCAGGCAAGCCTTGAACTCAGCAATCCTCCTGCCTCTGCCTCCCGAGTGCTGGGATGACAGGCGTGAGCCACCACGCCCGGCACTGTGGTATGCGGTGTTGTTGGACGTGAGTCTCCACGCCCAGCATTATATGTGGTTACTGGGGATCGAACTCAGGACCTTGCGCTTGCAAGGCAGGAGCCGGAACCACTGAGCTAACCCTCCGGCCCCAAGGTTAGGATTTTTTAATGTCATTAAGCATTCCGAAGCATTCTTTCAAGTAGGTTTGTTTTACTGCTGTTTAAATGAGGAAACTGAGTCACGGAGTGTGTCAATTACTTGCTCATGTCCCAGACCTGAGCAGAGAAGCAACCCGCGGAGCCCACAGTCTGCGTCCCGCCGAGGGGCCCCGCCTCGCTCAGGCTGCCGTCCCCACTCGGACCCACGCCACCCGCGAGAGCCCCGGACGCAGTGCGCCTGCCCACCGCAGCCCCCCACCCCCCCGCTCTGCAGGGACGCCGCCGGACGCGGCCCAGGTCCTCCGCTAGCCCTGCGGGCCCTCCCGGCCACGACACCGCCTGTCCGCTCCTGTTCTGACTCCTTCAGTCACAGGTGTCCCCTCCCCACTTCCTGTCCCCCAAGACTGAGCTGCACCCCACAGCCCACCCCCGCGCTTCTGCCCCCGAGGTCCTTCTGAGAAACCCTTCTGCCCGTTCCCGCCCCAACCCCAGAAGCCTCTGGAGGGCTCCAGTCCTGTGACATCCCCTCAGAGCCCCGGGAGGCCCTTCCAGCCTTCTGCCCGCCCCTTCCGTCCGCCTGCCCGCTCGGACTGCGCATCACTCCTGGGCAGGGCTGGCCCCGGAGCCCAGCGCAGGCAGCTGGGACAGTATCCACGCCGGTAACCATGGTGGTGACGCCCTGGCGTCTCCACTTGGACCAGAGATACAGAGCTTGGAAAGAAGGGCCGCGCCACCGAGAGATTCCGGGCCGGCCGGCCCTTCCTCGCCGTCTGACAGCGACCTGGCACCTGGCGAGGCGGGACCCTCTCCGGGCGCTTTCCTCCTGGAAAGGACAGCAGAGCTGATTGGCAGAGAACCCAAGTCGCTGTTTTTTGGGGTTTGTTTTTGTTTTTTGTTTGTTTCTTTTGAGACAGGGACTCGCTTTGTAGTTCAGGCTGGCCCTGGACTCTCTATGTAGCCCAGGTGAACCTTGGAATCAGCAATCCTCCTGCCTCTGCCTCCCGAGGGCTGGGATGACAGGCGTGAGCCACCACGCCCAGCATTGTTGTATGTGGTTACCAGGGATCGAACTCAGGACCTTGCGCTTGGGAGGCAGGGGCCAGAACCACTGAGCTAAATCTCCAGCCCCCAAATCGCTGTTTTAAGTCTTCCATGTCAACTGTGTTTCAGAGGACCCAGAGGAAGAACAGAACAATGCGCGTGCGCTTGTTACTATTTGCGATGTATCATGAAAGACTCACTGTTGTTTCCTTCTGATGACACCACAGCAAATAAAATGTAGCAGAATAATTTCCATCTGAAAAGTCCTCGGAATCATCTGATTATGTTTCAGGTTCTGTACTTCACAGCATTTACCAAGATTACCTACTAATGAGAAAGGTAATTTCCCATTCAGAGAGGCAACAAAACTTCAAACAATCTGACCTGGGCAGAAGTTTTCCCTAGTTATTACCTTAAACGTGGGCAGCACAGGAAGTCATTCTAATTTATAAGAAGAATTCAAGTTTGGCAGAACGAGGCTGAAGTCATCAATTACGCCATGAAAACTAAAAACATCTCTCTATGGAACCAATTCCATGGTCTAGTTCTTGTCAAGGCTTTAAAAATAATTTCCAACAATATGGTAGTTGTGAGTTTTTAAAACTCTTATCACAGTGAAGCATTTCAATGGTGCAGAAAAGAGTAACAGCATATTGTACTAAAATGTTTTTTATTTCTAAAATATATGATGCCAATAGTTTAACAACATTATACACTTAACAGACTTATTTAAAATAAGTCCTAACAAAACCAAAACCAAGGCTTTTGCACAAACTTTTCCTTCCAAATAATCTTGGTTTCATCGTTCACTTTTTGTTCCAGTGACCTTGATGCTGAGTTAAATAAATTACAGAGCTTTAGTATATGTGCTGCCAAAGCGAGCACAATTACAGAGCTTTAGAATAATCAAATCCAACAAAACAGCACTGTTCACATTACATGACTATCAAATCTCTTCACCACTAGGATTTTAATCGAAAGAAAGCTGAAAATCGCCTACTACTTTTATTAAAGGCTTCTAGTTTTAAACTGCAGCACAATAATAAGGGGTCTGGTCCCATGACCTGGAACCGGTTCTCAGGAGGGCTTGTTATTCAGCCTTTCAGGAAGTATGCCAGTGGAACTATCCAAAATTCTCAAAATCTGTGCTCTAGGAAAATAGGCTAGGTGACCTCTCAGATTCCTGTAATAACTAACACAATCTAAATATTTTGACTAAATTTAGAATGCACTGTTTTAAACCATCTCTAAACATTTATATTCTGGCTCACTCATAAAGCAGTGTTTCGGAGATGTGACCGCCTAGGTGAAAGATGGCACCCATCTGTTACGGCTGTGTCTTGATTTTCAAGCCTCAGGCAGCCGTAGGTGGTGCTTTCTCAGAGGTGGCTGGATCGGGAGTGTGTGAGGGTGGAAGTGATTCATGGTGTAGTGCCAGCTGGGCTCAGGGGCTATAGGGTTAAGGTGTGGGTGCTGCCTGCCCTACGTAGCTTGGATACACTAGCAGGGACAGGAAAAGCTGTGGCTGTCCCCTGCTTGAACTGTTTCCCCTCTGTGATGCCCCTCCCCCATGTGCCACCCTGTCTTGGAGCCAGCTGACTATGGCCTAAAGCTTCTACAAATTGAGTCAAGCAAACCTTTGCTCCCCGAACTGGGCATAGGTATTTTGTGTCAGCAACAAGAACAGTAACCAGGACACTATCCCTTTAACTTCACACCAGTGCAGCCCTAGCCCAACACTCTGAGCCACACAGGGCTATTGTGCACTACACAAACCCCAGGGAAAGAAAAGGAAAATGATGTTTGGCCTTATTTCAAAACAATGAGGAAGTGGTGCTGGTTTACCAACACTAAGAGGATACTGCCATCCAGTTTAGGCTGGCCTTGCCCTCACTGTATAGCCCAGGCTGGCCTCGAATTTGCAGGATCCCCTGCCTCAGCCTGTGGACAAGTCTTTTTAAATAATTTCAGTATAACGTAGCTCTGTTTCAACTTGATTTCTAACTCACTACTTCAAATATTAATAGGTGTGACCGAAAGCTACACCACCTTTATATCCAATCTCACTATAAGTTGTTATTTGTTAAACAAAGTATTATTTTAGAACTGAAGAAGAATCTGTCAGTACTATCGTCTAATCTCCTGTGACATTCTTTCTTGCCAGTTTCTGCTTTCTCCCTGAACTCAAACCGACAGGCAGTTACACTTTTGTCTAAATAGAAGCCTTTTCTAAACTTCAAGTCACTTCAGATTAGATCAGACCAACAGCAACTCTGCGAAGTAGCATCCAACAATAAACTCAAGGGAAAGATTTTGAGGGCTAAGAGTCTGTCTTCCAGGCAGTCAGAGCTGCATCCTGTATATGGATATGTAATAGTAAGTCATGAGTTCAGTATCCATAAAACTTCAGCTCCTTTTTATTTCCTGTTGTTACAATATACCTCTCAATCGTAGAGCCAAAAACAATTTCCTAGTTTACCATCCTAGATCTCTGGCATTTACCAGCTTACATAGTATTTTTGTTTGTTTTGGTGATTTTTGTTTTTGTTGAGTCAGGGTCTATGTACCCTAGGCTGGCCTAAACCGGTGATACTCTGGCCTCAGCCCGAGTGCTGGGATAGCAGCTGCACGTGACCCTGCGACCTTTATCACCAGCGTGTCAAAAGCTGTGGACTGAATCAGTGCACACTCGCTGCACTAGCTCCTTGGCTTTCTGCACACTACCTAACCTTCCACGCCAGGCACTGTGCTCACACTTGACATACACTTTCTCGCTAACCATCACTGCTGTTACTTCTGTTGATAAATAAAAAATGTTACTTCTGTTGAGGTTAACCGGAAGTGGCAGCGAGTGGGATGCCAATCTGACTTCGTTTCAGTTCCACCATCCTCTGGAAATCCGCAAGTTAGCAAACACTACTGCGAGGGGTATAAATCCCCCTCGGAAATGAAGACGCCTTCCTCACAACTGCTGGCAGACTTTGTATTTCCAGCGTCAAAGGACCCGTGACTTCTGGCTCACCTTCATGCTGGCCAGCGAGGCTCCTGAATTTTAATAATCCCGAAAGAGTCCCTCCTTGTCCCTATTTATCTTTCGGGCCCTCGAGCTGCTGCAAGTCACGTTTCTTCATTTACCATTACTGAGTTCCTACTCCAGTGTCCACGGAGACAAGATGCGTGGTTCGAGGAATGAAAGCCACCATATATATAATCAAATACAGTTTCACAAGGGCCACTCATAGCACGAAATGCGTCCCACACGTGCTGTGACTCCGAGGATTTTCAAACCCCGGGGCCGCGGGGCCGCGGGGCTCGTGGTCTGCCTTGTTTGTTACACCGAGATCTAATTCAGGCACAGACATCCCGCGGTGCGCTCCGATCTCCACTCCGCGACCGTCAGGCGCCGGCCCAGAGGACGCGCAGGCGGGGCGGCCCTGCTTCCAGAGGCCCCGCCGCGGAGGAGGGCGGCCGCCGTCGGGGCCCCGGAACGAGCGCGAGTCCCCGGCTCCGAGGACCCCTCGCCCAGGCCTTCCGCGCGCGCACACAGCGGAGCTCCCTGTACCAGGGCGGGGAACCCAAGGGGCCCGGACCGGGAACCTACAAGAGACCTGACGCTTATCGGCCGGCGCCGTCCTCACGTCCCGCACGATCCGGGCTCCAGAGCCAGGGCGCAGAGCCCCGCCCACCCGCGGCGCCCCGCCAATCCGAGGCCCGCCCCACCCAACGCGCACGCACGCGCACGCACCGCGCCCCCCCCCCGGGCCGTGCCGGCGGCTGGATTGTGATTGGCTGTCGTGGGCGGTGGGCGGGACGCAGAGAAGCCGGGCAGACGTGTTGCGCGGGCTGGGGGCAGAAGCCGGTGGAGCGCGAGGGGTTCCGCTGCTTTCCGTGAGTGAGGCGCGAGGGGCCTGTGGCCGCGGGGTCAGGGGCCGGGGTCTGAAGGGGCCCGAGCGGGGAGGGCCCGGGCGGTGTCGGTGCCTGGAGGAAGAGGGCACCGCGCGAGTGGCGGGGCTCGGGCTCCAGGCCCGCAGAGGCGAAGGTCGGGAAAACAGGCCGGACTGGGGTCGGCCGGGCCCGCGGGTGAGCCAGGTCGTGGCGAGGGCGGGCGCGGCCTGCTGGGCGGGCTTCGGGGGCTCCGAGCCTTCTGGAGAGGGCGCGGGGGCACAGGCGGGGCACGGAGCCCGACAAGGTCACCGCAGAGGCCGAGGCGAGTCGGGAGGCGTCCCGGGACCTCCCATCGGGTCGCCCTGCCCTGCCCTGCCCTGCCCGGGCCGCCTTGGCCCGCGCCACCCGCCCTGTCCGTGGGGTGGGCAAAGTTTCTCCTGCCCAGCAACCTGCTAGTGGCCAGCACGAAAGCCCTGCACGAGGACCCCAGATGTGATTCAGCGTGGTGCCCGGGGGCTGCCCCGGGAGTCTGTACCGGAAGTACCGAGGTGCTCTCCAGTAGGACCGGTTCCTAGGCGAGTTCTTACAGATCCAAGTGGTTCCTTGGTCCAGATGAGACGCACACGGTGCATCCTGTGTACTGAGGGGTCTTCTGGCTTCTATGTCCCTCAGTCACTTTGAAGCGGCTCCTTGGAGTAGATTTCTGAGGTCCTGCCCCCAGATTTGAATATGAATCTCCGGGCCTAGGCTGGACAGCGATCTTCAACAAGCTGACAGTTGACTGGTGGAAAATCTGAGTTTGAAACCAAGTCTTACAATAGTTAGCAGCTCCTGTGGCTGAAATGTCAGGACCTAAAGATCCTTCAGACTATGACATTATCAGATGCTGGGTAGAGGAACTTCTAGGTTCCTTCGTATCTGGGAAGGTCTTCAGTGATAAGTTTTTTTTTTTCTTTTGTATTTTTGGAGACAGGGTCTTGCTTTGTAGTGATGGCCTCGAATTTGTGACTCTCCTGCCACAGCCTCTTGAGTGCCAGGATTACAGGTGTGAGTCATTATGCCCCACTTCAGTGGTGTTTTAACTAAGAATAATTCACGTTCTACAAACTGGCTTTGAATGTCTAGTTATCTGAGCCTTGGTTTGCATCTGATCAGTTTTCTGATAGATCTAGGTCAGTTGAACTGGATAAATAAAGCAAAACGTAGTGAAAAGACTTCAGATGATAATTGAAATTTTTAGATGAGGGAAGAAGATTCCATTTAACTTTAGCTGTGACATATTCTTTAAAAATCGAAGACACCATTGTGGGCTGTTGTTCAGGAACGAACTTTTATATTTTCAGATTAAATTTATATCAGCATTATCAGATTGGTAATTTGCTAATTGTCAATCAAAAGAACCGTGGACTACATATCAGGAAAGCTGCGTACTAATCCTACTCTGCTAGAGCTATATTCCTGGTATTGAAACCTTTAAAACCTTTTCCCTACCTGTAAAATAAGAGTATCATTAATCATCTGGTTCATTTGGCATTCATGCACGTTTGAAATAACTAGAGTGAAAACTATCAAGTTTCTTGCTCTTAAAGACCATTCTCAAGTGGTTATTTTTTGAGGTTAGGAATAATTAAGGCAAAGTAGGGAAACATTGCACAAGTTTTTAATTTTGAAAAGCATTGTGATGTGTAACCATTTTGTCTCTTGTGTTTCCAAGGGACCAGACCTACTCAGTTTATCATTTATTTCATGGATAAAATGTAAAACTGCTTTGCAAAAAAAAGCACTTAGTGTGGAGTCTGGCTTTTTAACTGATTAAACTCTACAAATATATAATTTTTTAAATATTCTAAATAAATAACGCGAATAATCTTAACTGTTGAGAAACATAACTTTAAATGTAGTCAACAAACATTTTGTGGTATTTGTTGCATACAGGGGTTACAACAAGCCCTGGAGATAGATACAAATAGAGCAAGGACAGGCCCTGATTTTCAGGGATCCAACAAGACAAACTGGCAGCTATAAAAGCTAACTGGCTTCTATGGGGAATGCAGGAAAAGTCAGGAAGAGCAGTCAGTTTGTACAGAGGCTTGGAAGAATAGAGAGCATCTCAGGAAGTTTCATGTAGTGTGTGGGGCGGAAAGGAAATGATAGGATTTGTAATGAGCCCGTTCATCTGTATGAATGAAGGCACCTAGTTAACACGTCTGCCTAAAATACGGCGTCTAGACTTTTCAGCTAATCCATTTATGCCGTTTCTTCAAATCAAATCTCAAGTCTTTAGGAAATTTCTCAAACCTTCAGCTAAAGGCATCACTCTTAACCAAATTCAGTTTTCATTGTCTGTTATATTACTGATAATCACACTCTGTCATCTCCCTTTTTAAAAAATACCCAGTTTTTGAATTGTTGTTTTTGTATTTATCTTTTAGTTTTTCAAATATGGTGAGCATCCTGAACCTTGAGCTCATTGAAACTTGTTTGTAATAAAAATTGAATAAGGGTTTAATTAGTTAGGAAGAAATGGGATACAAAAAAAGAACTAGTTCTATTCTGAATTTTCACTTATCTAGCTAAGATTTTCTTCTCTGTTAGCTATCAAGACTAACTCTTCAGTGGTGGTAAAGTTTTGGGCGATAAATTTAAACTAAACATGTTACCATCATCCCCTAGAGCTACATTTTCGTTAAGGGCCCTCCCTGCTGCTAACCCCCTGGAGTAGCAGGCTGTTGCGGGAGAGTCGCCCTCGCAGAAAGACTTGTGCTGCACATGGCAGAGGCAGAGCAGAAGGTCTTCTGTGGATGATGGGGTCAGCTTTCAGCTCTGACTTTACAGTGATTGACACCTGTGCCTTGTGTACTGTGCTTGACTCCCTTCTTTTTCCTCGTAGTTCAGAACTAAATACACAGTTCTTCTGACAAAGGTGATCTGAGGCCTGGAAATGTAGCTCAGCGGTGCCGCCTGGCAAGTGTTCCCTGAATTCGATTCACAGTATCAAAGAAAGAAAGAAAAGAATTGGATTTGTTGCCACCCTGTCGGGATGCGTCCCCAGACCTGCCTGAAAGGGATAGCAGCCTTAACTCCTGACAGTGGGGATGAAGTTTACCTGCTTCTTACTCATATAACCATTGGACTAATATCTTGCTCCTTGGGTAGGATTTAAAGAAATATATTATAAAAAGAGGGTAGGGAATTTTAAGGAGGAAGCCTGGGGAAAAAAGATTTGTAAAAGGAGGCAGAGCAGAAATTCAGAAGATACCGTTTACCGAGAAGACCCCAAGGCAGTTCCATTTTGAGCTGCGCTGATGTCTGATGACGCAGAGAAACCCCAAAGGGTTCAGGGTTTATTCACACGACACAGACATTTGAAAAGAGCTGGGCTGCAACATTATGTAAAGTAAATCTCTGCCTCTAAGAGGATAAGTAATTAACAAGGCCAACATTTTGGCTGTTCAGAATGGCCATACTCTTCCTCCCAAAGACAAGCAGCATCATCTGGGTCACAGGTGCAGCTACTCAGGCGGAGTTGAAGCCAGGCACGCGCTAGGGCTGAGTCTATACTCAGCAGCAGTAAGCGGGGCTGGCAGGTCCCCAGAAATACATTTGAAATTCATTAGTTCATTCAGTATTTAATAGTATTCGAGTTGGCTCTAATTACAGAACCTCATAGACAATCTCTTTCAGGAAGATCCTTCAAGCAGTCACTATGTCAAGCAACACAGATGTTTCTCTTTCTTCATACGATGAAGATCAGGGATCTAAACTTATCCGAAAAGCCAAGGAGGCACCATTTGTCCCTATTGGTATGTTTCATCTTGACGTTGTAATAATTGTGCTGTAAGTTTGAAACAGTAAAAGTGAGGTAAACTTGTAATGAGATAACCTGAATTTACTTTCACATTTTTCTGTTGAAATATACTGTCATTGGTGTGATATAAATCCCATCACAAAATTCTTTTTTGCATATTCAGATCTTGTTCTGTGTTTGGTGAATGTTTTGAGGGGTTCTGAGGCCACCCTCCGCCTCAGTGATTGTCAGGTCTCAGACTTGGGTCACAGTCGTGCTCATGGTTTATTGGAGCAAAAGGGTATAGGTTACAGTCAGCAGGATATGACATGCAGCCAGCTCCAGGGTCCCCACCCGCTGTACTGCCATACCGGGGCATCCAGGCCCGTGTTCATGCTGTATCGAGGCCAGTCACACGGCCATGCAGTCCCCAGGAAGGCTGTGTGACGCACGTGCAGAACAAAGTAACACAATCATCTCTGGAGATTTAAAAATCAGCACATTAGACTAGAGTTTACTCTAGAAACCAGAAGCAAATGCCAATTCTACTTACTGTTGAAACACTAGAAACATTGCTGCTAAAGTCAGGAGTGAGCCAGGGGTACACGTGAATGTTGCCATTGGAAGGTCCTACACGTTTACATAAGACATGGAAAACTACAGAACTAGAACCATCTGAAAGAAAAAATTACTGTCACAAATATATCAGAAAACATCTAGGAATATCTAAGACCTAGAGAAGCTAAAACTGTAAAGTGACATTGAAGGACCCAAGATCTGAGGGAAACTGATCTGTGAACCACATTCTGAGATTCCAGGCTCCAGTTCTCTTTCTCTTTCCTAACAGTGTATACTGTGTTCTTTTTCTGTGCCTGTGACCTGACTTCTCAGAGGTGTGGCGGTCGTTTATTCTAGAACCATACTCTTACTCTTTGGGATGCTAGTCTGTCGCAGTTTCCTAATTGCACAGGTTTTACTTTAACCTCAAAACCCAAACAGAAGTCCTTCTCAGAGGTTAGCAGTGCATATGTGTAGCTGTTTTAGACTTTGGTTGGTTTGATGTGCATGTATACAGTCTAAGAATATAGTCTTTGAAATTCAGAATATATGTCTTAATACTTGATTGTGTTTTGTCAGTTCTGTATCTGTTTGAAAGGCGTAATCTGTTTTAATTAAAATATTAAATGTTATTTATTTAAAAACATTAAATTTAGGGCCAGACCTTTAGCTCAATGGTTCTGGCACCTGCCTAGCAAGCACAAAGTCCCCGGTTCGATCCCTAGTAACCACATACAATACCTGGCGTGGTGACTCACACCCACCAGCAGTTAGTACCACATACTACAGTGCTGGGCATGGTGGCTCATGCCTGTCATCCCAGCACTGGGAAGGCAGAGGCAGGAGGATTGCTGAGTTCGAGGCTTGCCTGGGCTACATAGTGAGCTTAGGGCCAGCCTGAACTACAAAGCGAGACCCTGTCTCAAAAACAAAAAACAAAAAACCCGAAAAAAATTTAAATTTAATAGTGTCATTCAAAATGGTGTCATTCTAAAAGACATTACTTTTCCTATTTTATCTTCAACTACAGTGTCCATGTTACCAATTTTGCTTCATGTATGCTATTCCTATATTATTTAAAACTTTATTTTTAAAGTTTGTGACTGTTTTTAACTCTTTAATGTCATACTTCTATCTCCAATACAAAGTATATGTCCAGGCTTTGTTTTTCTTAACCCAATAAAGGAAGTAAACTTACATTAATACTAATTCTAATAAATTCTCACAGTTTTATTTCTATTCTTTATTTTATGTTGTCTATTATACTTTAGTTTCCTTTTAAAAATTTTTCTTGGAATGATTTGGAAGTTCTATTCCAATAATGCTGTGTTTATTTTTACATTCTTTGGGATGTAATTTTTAAAATTTATTTCTACTATTAAACATCCATTTACTTCCTAACTCAAGACTTTGTGTGTGTGTGTGTGTGTGTGTGTGTGTGTGTGTGTGTGTGTGGTACTGGGAATCAAACTCAGGATTGCCAGGCAAATGCAGCACCACTGAGATACTTCCCTGAGCCTAACTCAAGATTTAGACTTAAAAGCACAAGGTCCAGCTGGGGGTGGTGGCTCACGCCTGCCATCCCAGCACTCGGGAGGCAGAGACAGGAGGATTGCTGAGTTCGAGGCTTGTCTGGGCTACATAGTGAGCTCAGAGCCAGCCTGAACTACAAAGCGAGACCCTGTCTCAAAAAAAAAAAAAAAAAAAAAAACCACAAGGTCCTGAGTTCAATCCCCTGTACTAGGGAAAAAAATAAAAACTTTTTAGCTGTCGTATTTTTGTTATAATAATTATAACTAATTCCAGATTAATTTTTAGCACTAATTTTTTTATAATACATTCATTTGAAGGAACCAGTGTAGATTTCTCTTCCTTCCTTTTTTTCCCCTTCCTTTTTTTTTAGATAGGCTTCAAAGGCTAAAGCTCAGATTTACAGTCCTCCTGGCTCAGCTTCCCAAGTGCTAGAAGTATAGCCTTGTGACACTGTGCCCTCTGTACCCCACTAGTACATTTATTTCTTGTCCTGCTTTGATCCCTCAAGGTGTTTGTAGGAGAACATGAGACGTGCACTTTGCAAACACACATGGTCCCTTGCCAAACGTTTGTGCCATCAGAATGAATGGCGCCGGCTTTGCATGGAATTCATAATCCTGTATCAGTGGTGTCATGTGCAAGGCTGTCACCTGCTCCGCGTGGTCGATCACCTTCAGGAAAGGAGGGTGGAACAGACAGCATGAGTTACATGGGGACCTGGGATTCAGTTCAAGTGGTACCGTGCGCACCCTAGAAGCACAAGGGCCTGAGTTCGATCCCAGTCACACACACACACACAAAGAGCTACAAATTCATTCCATAACTGAAGGTGCTCTGCACACTTGTTCTGCTCTGATGGTTGCTTCTTAGCTTAATTCCCTGGTAATTCTCTTATAGAGGGGTTTACTATATCTCCTTTTTTTTTTTTTTTGTGGAGATGGGGTCTGGCTAAGTCACTGAGCTGCCCAGGCTGGGCTGGAACTTAACATCCTCCTTCAGCCTCACAGAGTACTGGGTTTGCTCTCTTTGCTATGAATTACACATTTTATTTCTGAGGGGAAGAAATTAATGGTAAATAATGGTCTCACAGACCATCTTATAAAAATAATAGAGAGTAGCTGGATGGCATAATCCGTGCACTAACGCACCGTGACTGCTGGTCTGCAGGAATGGCGGGCTTCGCGGCCATCGTTGCGTACGGACTATACAAACTGAAGAGCAGGGGAGAGACAAAAATGTCCGTCCACCTGATCCACATGCGTGTGGCAGCCCAAGGCTTTGTCGTGGGGGCGATGACCCTTGGTGAGTCCTGTGGGGAATTCTCCAGTGCTGGTCAGTGTGATTCCTTGTAGACAGCAAAGTGATGCTTTCAGTTGACAGTGAAGTAGTTTAAAAATACCACCTATCTTCATGATATATCAAGATAGCTATTTGGGAGGGAGATTTTATCATATTCTACTAATTTTTAAAGAAAATCCTTTTCACCACTGATTTTATAATTTCATTGAGAGAATATACATGCAGACAGGGTTAGTGGTGATACGTTTTATGACAAATGTGACGTATTTTACTGAATTTTTGAAGGTGAAAGAAGTGCGGACATTAACATGCTTTTGTTGGCATTATTATTTATCTGGTATTATATAACAAGATTGGCTCTTAAACATGCCAGGTATTGATTGTTCTTTAACTATTTCAACATTGTGAAGAAGCCATACTAGCCTTGAGTAACTGTAGAAATTATATGTAAAGTTTAAGTTATTTAAGAATGCAAAGTAAGCCAGGCGTGGTGGCACATGGCTGGAGTCCCAGTACTTTAGAGGCTGAGGCAAGAGAATTGCTGTGAGTTCAAGGCCAGCCTGGGCTACATAGTGAGACCCTGTCTCAAAAAAAAGAATGGAGAAGTATAAACCTCCTTGGGTCTTGTTCTCCCCATTCATAGTGGGACTGGCTAATTTCAGATGATACTATTAGCTCTTCTGTCAAGTGTTTTGTATTTTCTTGATGTTGAAGGAAATATGGCAGTGCTTAATTAACATTCTTTTTCTCTAGGTATGGGCTACTCCATGTATCGGGAGTTCTGGGCAAAACCGAAACCATAGAAGAGATGCTGTCTTGGTCTATTTGGAGGCACCTGCTTTAGTTAGACATCTCACGTTGAGGTTATAAATTTGTGTCAAAAATAAATCATTTTTGAGTTTTTTCAGACTATAATATTTTGAATAATGGCCTTTTTACCTTTCAGGCATGATGACCAAGTTGGTAATGACTACTAGTTCACTAATTGGGTCATTCAGGGAATCAACGTGAAGGAAACATGTTCACCTAAATGCACCTGATGGTGTTAAAATGTCTACTTTTCTTTCTTAAACTCTTATGACAAAATTAGTTCTAAAGAAGACACCAGGTCTAGTGAAGTGCTGCCGAGGACCACGTACCTCGCATGTGCTAACTTCAGTCAGTTCAGCCTTTATTTGTCTGGCTTGGGCACTGGTGTGAGAGCTTCAGTCTTTAGGCCTGCGTGGCTCTTGAAGAACTCTTTAAATCATGCGTGAGATATAACTCATAAGCTCTCCCCAAACTGCACGGTGTGTGCGTGTGTGTGTAGTTGTATTTATTTCAGAATCTCACTGTAAACATGAGTAGCTTAGTTATGCATTTCAGTTTAACTTTTATAACTATAGAATTATATTTTTGCTGCAGTTGTATTAGAATGACTTTTAAATGTCATTTTGAAGTAGAAATATTTAAGTGGTAATACACAGAAAAATGAACACTTCAAATATGTGCGATATGCTTTTTCTCTCTGTTAAGAATTGTGTTAAAGACTTTACCCAAAATGGAAGTGACCAGAGGTTTATGAACAAGCTGGCTGATTAGACATTACATGCAAGCTTTGATATACTACAGGATGCTTGTAAATACTTGTAAAATTCTCTTGTCTAACCTGAACTTACATTCCATGGTGATAACATGGTATATGTGTCATGTCATTAAAGTAGGTGAACATATCAAATGTCTGGTATTTATTTCAGTTTGGAAAAACATCTCAGAGGAGCAAAATATTTTGTGACAAAAAAATAGAATCTTGAGAGCTAGGTGTGGTGGTTCATGGCTGTCGTCCCAGCCGTCAGGAGCTGAGGCAGGAAGATCACCATGAGTTTGAGGCCAGCCTGAACTACATAACCAGACCCTATCTTAAAAACCAATCTTTCTTCCCTTTAGTAGGAACCACAATTAAAGAAATCTGCTAAATAAAAACAGTGGTTGACAGTTTACTGAGCATTTGCTGTGTGCCTCACTGACCTAAGAACTTCTGTGGTACAGTGTCAGTAAAGCTTCCTGACAAGCCTGAGGGGGGACTGAGGCATGAGCAGCCGAGGTCGCTTCCTGTCGGACGCTTAGCCAGGACCTAGGCCCTTGCAGTCTAGTATTATGCTGTGTGGCCCCCCTGAGCCGGTCAAGCAGCTACCTTTATTCTCCCCCTCATTTAGGTCTTTGAAGAAGGTTCTGAAGCCTTTTTGCTTTTTAGGAAAATCCCAGGAATGTTAGTCATGTGGGCACCAACCATGTCAAGGATGTGAGGGCTGGTCCGTGTGATGTTTCTGCTGGGGCAGTCACAGCTGCCATGATAAAGCTACACCAGCCTGCGGCATGCTGCTGACCCACCACTGACTCACCTGGGCCAGACTTGGGGTTTCTTGTTCTCTCCCTGTGGCCCTGTCAGGCCCAGCTCACTGTAGCTCTGTGAAAGTGCTTTGTAAGATAAAAGACCTGTTTTCTCAGCTTTGAATAGTATGCAAGGTGCTTGTGGACAGTCCTAACTGTTGTCTTCTGAAAGAGGAGCCTAAGAGGAACAAGTTCCAGAAGTTAGCCCCCCTTTTGAGCGGTTCGTCTAATCATGTTCAACTTTTTCTGGATTCCCAGTAGCAATCTCATGGTTGGCAGCATTCAGTAATTTAATGATTTCTCCAAGAAAGACTTAGGAAACATGAAATACAGTGAAAAGAAATAAAAGACTTAGGGAACAATGTTTATCTGTAGCCACTATATAGTAAAAATAATTTAGACATAAAAGTCTTTCTTATACTGTTTCATTGGGAATATCACCAATATTGCAATGAAAAGCCAAAATCCTGTACCATTGTCTCTAAATCACTGATTTGTTTTTCGTTTTTGCTCGGGTGTTCCAGAAATGATAAGTCCAATAACTTCAATGATGTTCGTCTTGACATTGACCGTTCTGGGTTGATGTTCTCCACATTTTCAGAACACTGTTGTAACAGGTGACTATGCTATCGATTTTGTTTAGATAAATGCTAATTTCAGAATCACCCCTCTCGAGGTTAATGAGGGAAGAGTAAAGTGGAGTAATAAGGTAGGAGTGAGTGGCCTCAGTCAAGAGGAAGGGTGTGGGGTTGCCCGCAGGAAGAGCGCTTAGGTGGGCCACACAGGATGGCATCTGGTTACAGAAGCTCCCGAATGCGGTGCAAGGGGATGTGCTGCTGTTTCGCTGAATGAGTCCTGGTCCGTGGTTGTGCTACTCACCAAGTCGCTGTTTTCTGTCCTGTAAAGTGGGGGTGATACCAGGGGCTTAGGCTGTAGAAAAGCGCAACAGTTATTTATGCAGCCTTGGCATCGTGAGCTGCGGAGAGTGCAAAGGAGGGCGTGATGACCCACCTGTGAGTACTGTGCCATTCTGGGGGAAGAACTTGACAATCTGGATTTGCAAGTGAGAGTCAATCAGATCCGCAGTAGTTACGCAGGGATGACTTCCTGTTTCTAGTTCCTGAACAACAGTGGCCTCTGGTGGTGAGAGCTGGAATGTGACCCCCCAACCTCCCCCGGTAGTTTTGACTCAGGATCTTGGAGAAGGCCGGGCCTCCTCTCACAGGTCAACTGCTGCTCAAAGAATTTCAGGGGATCAGAAGTAAGGTGCTGTCCCCAGAAGACCCACAGCCTCACACCATAACTGGCAGGCCAGAGCACACTTGAGGGAGCGTAGGTGGTTTTACAGTTAGGCGTCCAAGGGCGGGGCTGCCAGTAATCCTGTGTCGACCCGACGCTGCGTGGAAGGTCTTCAGGCCCGAGACGGGACGCAGACAGGTGCCAGCCCGGACTGCAGTGTCCCTTCCCAGGGAGTGCTTCCCTGGCCTGCTTCACGAGAGGCCCAGCACTGCTCACACAGCCGGGTCTTTCCCCTTCACTGAGGTGAGGCCGGTTCCCCTGAGCTGAGGAGCGAGGAGGCGGAGTGGAGTAGAGGCCGTGTGCGGCCGGGCCTCTCAGAGCAGGAGCCAGGAACGAGGCCGCTCGGGCACTGTGCACGTCTTACGTCCCTGGCATCCGGTCCTTTTCCTTCCCCCGAGTGACCGAAGGGTTAGTGACTCGGGTTTGCCGCTGCCCCTTGCATTTTGAACCCGTTCTGAACCATGCGTTTGCCGTCTTCCTGCCGCGGCCTTTCCCACTGCACTCACTCCTGGCAGCAGTGCGTGTGTCCTCCCTGTCACCATGGCTCGTGCAGGTCGGTCCCTTCTCCTCTGGTCGCTATTAGGCCAGTCAGCAAGTCCTGTAGTATTCAAAGGCAGGCCCATCACCCCTTTGTGCCCTTTCCTCTCA
>PVIC010027587.1:0-23748 GCA_004025085.1 Thryonomys swinderianus
GCTGTACGGCATTAGGAGCTGATCAGAGCTTTACATGAGACAAATGGGCATGGCAGCAGAGTTGGGCGAGTTTGGCTCCTCTGCTGATGGCTGCAGCTGAGACCGAAGTACCAGTCTGTAAAGTCCCAGGACTCTACTGAGTTTACTTTGAGCCAAGGTCAGTTTGACTTGAGCTAAGTTCTCTGAGTTATCTGTTCTGTTCAGGAAGATAAGGTCCTGCCTGCGATACCTGCTACCACCAGGTGTTCCAAAGCATACCCTTCTTCCTATGCTTGTCACGAATAAATTCTGGATGTCTTTGGCACCTTTTGCTTTGCTGTCTAGAGTGGCTTACATCGGCTCAGGACCAGTCTCTCCTCTCCGTCCCTCCCTCTTTTCTTCCCTCCCTCACGTTGTACTGTCTCATAGGAGATTGAGACCTACTCTAGGAGTCCCGTGTAACAATCTCAATAGGCCACGGGTGCCTCTGTGGTCCACCCTGCAGAGCTGAGGCATAAGAGTAGGTCCTTTGCATTGTACACCTTGGTGCCCCCTCTACCCTACAGCTTAAAAATGAGTGTATGCTGGGCCGGAGAGTTAGCTCAGTGGTTCTGGCGCCTGCCTTGCAAGCGCAAGGTCCTGAGTTCAATCCCCAGTAACCACATATAATGCTGGGCGTGGAGACTCACGCCCACCAACAATCAACACTGCATACCACAATGCCGGACGTGGTGGCTCACGCCTGTCATCCCAGCACTCGGGAGGCAGAGACAGGAGGATTGCTGAGTTTGTGGTGGCTTGCCTGGGCACCATAGTGAGCTCAGGGCCAGCCTGAACTACCAAAGCAAGACCATGTCTCAAAAAAAAAAAAAAAAAACCCCACACAAAAAACGAGTGTATGCTTAGATAAAGATAGGAACACTCAGAAGAGAGGAAGATGGGAGGAAAGGCAAGAGAGTATAATGGGAAGGGTGGAAATGAAAATGTGCACATGTATGAATATGACAAAGTGATAACATTCTGTATAATTCATATGCACTAATAAAAATTTCAATACTTAAGGGACAAGACAGACTCAAAGTGTCCCCATGTTCCTGTCTATAGTGTTTAAAAACATTGTGGAACTGAGCCCGGAGAGTTAGCTCAGTGGTTCTGGCACCTGCCTAGCAAGTGCAAGGTCCCTGGTTCGATCCCCAGAAACCATCTACAACAATACCAGCCATGGTGACTCACACCCACCAGCAATCAGTACCACATATCACGGTGCTGGGGATGGTGGCTTAGGCCTGTCATCCCAGCACTCGGGAGGCAGAGGCAGGAGGATTGCTGAGTTCAAGGCTTGCCTAGGCTACCTAGTGAGCTCAAGAACAGCCTGAACTACATAGCAAGACCCTGTCTCAAATATCACTTGGGCTACATAATGAGACCCTCTCATAAAAGGCAACACTCCCCTCCAAACAAACCAATTTAAACTCTGAAGTCACGTTCAAATTATGTCTCCACCATATAATTTATAAGTGACCGTGTACATGTAAATTAACTACTGTTAAGGTTGGTGTAGTACTGCCTGTCAACCCAGCACTTGAGAACCTGAGGCAGGAGGATGAACCTACTTTTAAAATGCTCAAGGAATTGAGGCCTTTATTCAAGAGTACGGATTTAAGGTAAATTTAGAGTCAAGATTGATAACTGACTGGACGATTTGGCTGCCCATCACCCATAAGCATCCATCATTATAGGAGGATTTCTACTCTTTCTTTAGTTAATTCTATATTTCCACCCAATATGGATTTGAGACGTTCCTTTGTCAATAAGATAGTGTGCAGTTTCCTATTATAGGCCATGTTAAATTCTTTTCACATGTCATGACATTCTACTGATTATTATTACCTAAGTTTACTCAAAGGTAAGTAACTGCTGTTAACTTGTATGCAAAATAGATACAGCAAGAAGTGTATATTTGGTTTATATAAATACATAACCAACCGTGGTGTACCCCGACGAGTGTCCCAGACCTTCATTCCCAAGGACTCTATTCCTTGTAATTTCCCGTGGCCTTTTCTGTGAGGCTTGGAAGTGCTTGGACGTTTTAGACATTACCCTCCTTGCCTCGACTATATAGCTGTGTCCCAAATTTCCTTTAGTTCTTGGGGCTGTTTGCTTCAGCCAGTAACATCAGAATTAAAAGGCTGGTATCACAGTGATGTATATGGACCCTTGTTTATAGCAGCTCAGTTTGTGAGAGGCAAATCTTGGAAACAGCCAATAGACCATTCCGCTTTCTTTTCTTTTTTTGGCTTCTTAGTTTAGTAGTATATGGGACAGCCAAAGTGGCCACATGGGAGTCTCACTGTAGTGTCACCTACACCCTTTTCATTGAGGCCACGTATTTTGTGAATGATGGGGTGGATGATAGGCCATTTGATCACATGGACACCTGTCTACTGTTGGACTTCCTTTGCAGGAAAAAGAGTTCCTGGAGGAAAAACAGTGCTACACGCATGCCATGACTACATTAAAACATCTTAAATGCAGCATATATAGTGCCAGCAGAAGCATAATTAAGAGAAAAGCAAATCTACATCCAAAGCATGAGTTTATTCCAGTGAGGAAGAATCTTGGTCACCTTCGTGAGGGTCTTGGGTAATAAACTTGCCACTAGACAGCTTTTTCATTCAGTGGATTATTTGAATGGTGCTATTTGGATGTTTGATGTTGGTTTCTGTATAACTGACCCACAAATAGCTTTCACTTCCGTCTTTACAGACCTATTTCTGAGGTCCATGGAGCAAGCACTGGGTGGCTAAGTAAGGTAAACGATGTATATATTGTATCATTTTCTGCATCTGACTTGTTTCTTGAGACAGCGTCTAGCTATACGGCCCAGGCTGGCCTCAAACTCAACAGCAGTTCTCCTGCTTCACCCTCATTGTGAAGGTCCTGGGTTCCCTCTCCAGGATGAGCGCGGAGGAGGGGGACGTTCCTTCTTCAAACGTTCCAAACCGTCTGTGGTCCAAGTCTCCTGGCTCAAGACCCAGACCACGGGGCTCGGAACCAGAAGCGGAAGTGACGCCACAGAAGCAATCTCTTCCGGTCTGGCGGCTGGTGGCCAATTTCCTTCCGCCTCAGCGGTGGCGGCTTGCTCTGCGGCTCCGGAGGGAGCTGGTCTGGCGGCGGGAGGGGTCGCTGGGGTCCCAGCGTGTCTGGGGCCGCCGCGCGGCCTGTGGGGGGCCGCAGCCGCTGGCCGTGACCGCCGAGGTCTCAACAGGCCGTCTTGGGGTTCGCTTCGAGGGCTCTTCTGGGATTTCCACAGCCTGCAACTGCCTTTTCAGGAGCCTCCAGAGCAGTCTGTGGATTTGTTTTGGAGACAGGGTCTCGCTTTCTAGTTCAGGCTGGCTCTGAGCTCGCTATGGAGCCCAGGCAAGCCTCGAACTCAGCAATCTCCTGCCTCTGCCTCCTGAGTGCTGGGATTACAGGCGTGAGCCACCATGCCCTGCATTGCGGTATGTGGTGCTGACTGCTGGTGGTGTGAGTCACCACACCTGGCATTGTGGTATGTGGTTACTGGGGATCAAACTCAGGACCTTGTGCTTGGCAGGCAGGTGCTAGAACCACTGAACTAAATCTCTGGCCCTGATAATTGTTAAATGTGAAGTAATGGATCTCTTAAAAGAAAAAGTTATGAATATGTAGTTTATGCAGAAAAGTAAAATTCTGCACAGTGTCAAAGTGTGCTTTGAGTTCTTGGTTCCTTTGTCTGTTAGAGGTTTATATGGTCCTGTCTTCTCCCAAAGGGATTGAACCAAGGGCTTTTTCACTGAGCTATATCCTCAACTTTTTTTTTTTTTGGAGAAAAGGTCAAAGTTTTCCAGGCTGGGCTCAAACGAGATCTTCCTGCCTCAACCGTCCAGAGGGGTGATATTATAGGCCTACACCCCCAAGCCTGGCTTTATGTCTTTAATTCTCTTTGACTTTACAGCAATGGCTGTTGTTTATCTGTTACTGTGTTTTAGAAGGTTGACTTCTTTCACAAAGTCACATCATCTGATTATATTCTCCTGGTATGTTCAGATGCCTCCTCAATTTCTTTTATTTCTTCATTTGATGAGTTCTTGGATGGTTGGTGAAGGTACAAGGACAAAATTCAACCTAGGGGAGTGATGGTGGACCTTCTAGAGCTTTCAATGGTATAAACAGCCTCCTGCAGCATACGTGCCATAGGTTTGCCACCTAGGGCTATTCATAGAAAACTTGTAGGCAGTGGAGGAAGCTAATGTGAAACCAAGGAAAAAAATATATTATTAGAGATAGTAAGAGTTTTGAAGTAAAAGACAGTATTATTTTTAGTATCTTTGAATGGTAATATTGCAGGTAAGAGAAGAGGATGTTTAAATGACCAGAAGTGAAAGTGGTAGAAGTTAGCCATGAGGAAATGGGAGCAGGAGATGATGGAAGCTTTCTAAGAGTTGGCTGATTGCTTTTATTGGCTGATTGCTTTTATAGGGACAGGGAGGGAAGTGCATCAGGGATTACTCCTAGAATAATGCTTAAACAATTTATAGATTGTCAAAGAAGTTGAGCAAAATTTCCAAGTGAGAATCTCATTTATACAGTGGAACTGTAACTGCCGCCTGGGAGAATATTTCTCACCAGAGATCAGGATCTCCAAATTTGCAGTAATCTAAGTCGCTGCCATTGGATGGAGATTTTCTTCGATGGGCCAGTTTCACCTTCATCTATCCTTGAACCTGGTTTTCTGGCTGAAGGGAGCCAGTACCACCTGAGGCTTCCTGACTCAAAGCATATACCTTGTTCCGTGAGGTGGGATCCTTTCCTTTCAGAGGATTGTTTTCTATCCAACTCTCTTCACTCCCTCTGCTGTTCTTGGGTGTGTGAGAAGATCACAGGTAGGCACTTCCTCTGCGGTAGAAGCATACTCCCTGCTCTTTGTGCCTGCCCTTCCATGCTGATAAAGAAGTAGGGCATTGTTACTGCCTTTCTCTGGGATTACCTTCCTCCTGTCAGTCAGGCTCTTGATCTGGGTGAGAGGAGTCACTCCCTGACACTTCTTTGTGTGGAATTTTTTATTTTCAGACCATTGATGGAACTCAGGACCTTGCATGTGAGAGGCAGGTGCAGTGCCACTGAGCTAAATCCCTGGCTTGAAAGCTTTATTTTAAAATTTACTAATTATTATTATTTAGTTTTTCGAGACAGGGTCACAGTAGAAAGAAGTCCTGTGCATATAAGGAATGTGGGAAAGTGTTCAGTAAATCCTCAGGTCTTATGGAATATATGAGAAGTCACACAGGAGAGAAACCTTTTGAATGTGGCCAATGTGGGAGGGTTTTGCATCTTCTTCATACCTTTCTGCATATTTGAGAACTCACACTGGAGAGAAGCCCCTCGAAAGTGAAGAATGTGGGAAAGCCTTCACTGTGCAGTCGTGCCTTAACATACACTCATGAACACATACTGGAGAAAAGCCCTATGAGTGTAAGGAATGTGGGAAAGCCTTTTCCATCAACTCACTGAACATGAAAATTCTCCCAGGAGAGAAGCCCTTTGAATGGGATATATGTGCAAATCTTTTAGAAATTCCTCATGTCCAAAGAAGCACTTTCAGATTCACACCGGAATCAAACCGTACAAATGTAAGGACTGTGGGAAAGCTTTTACTGGGTGTACTGACTTTACTACACACATACTGACTCATCCTGGAGAGAAGCCATATGCATGTGGGGAGTATGAAAAAGCCTTCAGTACATCCTCAGGCCTATTGAATATATGAGAAGTCATATGGGAGAGAGGCCCTTTAAATGTGATCTTTGCATCTTTCTCATTTGAGAACTCACACTGGAGAGAAGCCCTTTGAGTGTGCAGTGTGTGGGAAAGCATTCACGTGTTCCTCCTGTCTCCACAGACATGTGCGAATGTACACTGGGGAGAAGCCTTACGGATGTAAGGACTATGGGAAAGCCTTGACGGAGCACTCAGGTCTTACTAAACACTTAAGAACACATACTGGGGAGAAGCCTTATCAGTGTCAGGAGTGTGGGCAAGCATTCATCACCTTTTCTCTGCTCACTGAACACGTCAAACTCACACTGGCAAGAAACCCTTTAAGTGTCAGGTGCATGCAAAATCCTTTAGAAACTCCTTGGGTCTTAAGAAACACTTTCAAATTCACACCAAAATAAAACCATACAAGTGTAAGGACTGTGGGAAAGCCTTCAGTGGTTATACTGGTTTACCACACATGTATCGACTCACACTGATGAGAAGCCATATGAGTGCAAGGAACTGGGAAAGCCTTCACTACTTCCTCACACCTTACTGAACATCTTAGAAACCACACAGGAGAGAAACCCTTTAAGTGTGACCAGTGTGGGAAAGCCTTTGTTTCCTCCTCATCTCTTAAAGTACATTTGAGAACTCACACTAGAGAGAAACCCTTTAAGTGTGACCAGTGTGGGAAAGCCTTTGTTTCCTCCTCATCTCTTAAAGTACATTTGAGAACTCACACTAGAGAGAAGCCCTCTGAGTGTGCAGTGTGTGGCAAAGCAGTTCGATGTTCCTCCAACCTCTGCAGTCGCATGCGGACACAACACTGGAGAGAAGCCCTATGTATACAAGGGCTGTGGAAAAGCCTTTACTGAGCGCTCCGGCCTTACTACACATGTGAAAACACACACTGGGGAGAAGTCTTATGAATGTAAGGAATGTGGGAAAATTTTTGCTGCTGCTTCATACTTACAAAACCATGTAAAGATTCACACTGGAGATAAATTCTAAATGGAAAGAATGGTGGAACGACCTCACTCTTCTCATTTTACATAAATAATGACTGGATACAAACTCTTTGGATGGCCGGGCGTGGTGAATCACGCCTGTCATCCCAGCACTCGGGAGGCAGAGACAGGAGGATTGCTGAGTTCGAGGCTTGCCTGGGCTACATAGTGAGCTCAGAGCCAGCTTGAACTACAAAGCGAGACCCTGTCTCAAAAAAAAAAAAAAAAAAAAAAAAAAAAAAACCTCTTTGGATGTAAGGAATGAAGGAAGTCCATTAAGAAATATTCATCGCTGCCAGGAGTAGTGGCAAACATCTATATTATCCTAGCTACTTGGCAGGCTGAGTCAGGAAGGTTGCAAGTTGGAGA
This sequence comes from Thryonomys swinderianus, assembly GCA_004025085.1. Classification (NCBI taxonomy): domain Eukaryota; kingdom Metazoa; phylum Chordata; class Mammalia; order Rodentia; family Thryonomyidae; genus Thryonomys; species Thryonomys swinderianus. Next base: position 7,140 of record PVIC010027587.1, read on the forward strand.
AGAAGCTGGGAGACTTAGGAAGACCTTGCTCCAAAATAAAATTGAAACTAAAACAAAACAAACCAAACCAAACAAACCAAGAAAGCCAAACATGGTGGCTCATGCCTGTACTCCTAGCACGTAGGAGGCAGAGGTAGGAGTGCTGCAAGCTCCAGGTCAGCGTGGGTTACATAATGAGCTCAGGGCCAGCCAAAGCAAGAGCCTGTCGCAAACAACAACGACAACAAAACCAAAATAAAATTGAAAGGACTTGAGGGTGTAACTTTATAATAGCATGCACAAGGTCCTGGGTTCAATTGTTAGTAATTCAAAAAGGAAAAAGGAAATGTTGGTATGACTTTTTGTTTGTATGTTTTACATATTTACACCCTTTAGTAAACGTGATTCATATTGAGGAGAAACTGCACAGTATGGAATATAGCAGATGCTCCCGTGGGTGCTGAAAGCTTGTGTATTGACAGAAATGCCAATTTCTAGATGGTTTTTTTTTTTTTGCTTTTTGAGACAGGGTCTCGCGTTGTAGTTCAGGCTGGCCCTGAGCTCACTATGGTGCCCAGGCAAGCCGCCGCGAACTCAGCAATCCTCCTGTCTCTGCCTCCCGAGTGCTGGGATGACAGGTGTGAGCCACCACGTCCAGCATTGTGGTATGCGGTGTTGATGGTTGGTGGGCGTGTCTCCATGCCCAGCATTGTATGTGGTTCCCGGGGATTGAACTCAGGTCCTTGCGCTTGCGAGGCAGGCGCCGGAACCACTGAGCTAACCCTCCGGCCCTCTAGATGGTTTTATAAATATATTTTGAATCTTTCATACATCAAATACATTTTTTTGGACACAGGGTCTTGCTTTGTAGTTCAGGCTGGCCCTGAGTTCACTATGTAGCCCAGGCTAGCCTTGAACTCAGAATCCTCCTGCCTCTGCCTCCCAAGTGCTGGGATTATAGGTGTGAGCCACCATGCCCAGCACTGTGGTGTGTGGTACTGACTGCTGGTGGGTGTGAGTCACCATGCCTGGTATTGTTGTATGTGGTTATTGGGGATTGAATTCAGGACCTTGTGCTTGCTAGGCAGGTGCTGGAACCACTGAGCTAAATCTTTGCCCCTCTGATCTGTTTAATAATTACATGTGAACACACTAAGTTTATCTGTCAAAGAGATTGCATAAAAAACAAGATATATCTCCATATATGTTGCCTGTAAGATATTTCTTTCATATTTAAGGATATATGCAACTGAAAGTGAAGGAATGTAAATGATACTTCTTGTAGTTGGGCCTAGTGGTACATGGCTATCATTCCAGATACTTGTGAGGGTTAGGCAGGAGGACTTTGAGTTTTAGGCTAACCTAGGATATGAAGTATGACCTGTCAAAACAAAATTTAAAAGGTCTGTGGATGTAGCTCAGGCATGTATAAGGTTAGAAGTTCAATCACTATACCACGAAATAAAAGAACAAAAGGGCAAAAAAAAAATGAAGCAATGTGTTTGAACTTCACAAATATAATTTTGTGTGAAAAAAACAGACAAGAAAGAATGGTTGGGAGCCAGGAATTTAGCTCACGTGGTACTGTGCCTCCCTTGGAAGCACAAGGGCCCGAGTTCGATCACCTGCCCCTCTTAGACTGAGGAATTGAGCCCTCACTAGATAATATATGTTTCCTTAGTATCTGTTGCCGGCTCATAACTTACTACTAGGTTGGTGGCTTATAATTATACTCATCCTAAGTGTGTATTTACCTTGCAGTTTTGGAGGGTAAAAAAATCCAAGATCACGTGGTCTCATCTGTCTGGGCTCTTAAACTTCCCTTTGACTGGGGCCTCATGTGACAGGAAGCAGAAGGGAAATGGCTATGTGAAGAACACATAAAGCATGTACTACTCATATAAAACATTTTTTTTTTTGAGATGAGGTCTCTCCATGAAGATTGGGATAGTTCTGAACTCACCATGTAGGCAAAGCTAGCCGCAAAATTGTGGCAATTCTCCTCCCTCAGCCTCCTAAACGCTGGGATTACAGGTGAGTGCCACCATGCCTGGCAGACGAAACTCTGAAAACCCTTTTCCCTTTTGAGGGCTGCACCACCAGTGACCTAATTACCTTACTCTAGATCCCACTTCCGTCACCCAAAACAGGACTGACCCTCCAGCACATGCACTTTTTGGGGACAAAACACAGAAACCATAGCTTTGCACTCAAGTCCCCAAGGTATGTGCATATCTTTTTTTTGAGACAGGGTCTCGCTTTGTATTTCAGGCTGGCTCTGAGCTCACTATGGAGCCCTGGCAGTCTTGAACTCAGCAATCCTCTTGTCTCTGCCTCCCGAGTGCTGGGATGACAGGCGTGAGCCACTGCGCCTGGCGGTATGTGCATATTTTGCATTGCAAAATGCTTTCATTCCCTTGCCTACGATCCCCAAATCATTTTAATCTAGTGGATTTCAAAATGTCCTGGGTCAGTAGTATCACTGCCCCTCTGTTAGAAATGTACACTCCGGACAGGCGAAGTACCTCAGCGATATAAATTTGGGACTTTGGGGCTGGTCTCCTGCAACACAATCACAGAAGTAGATGGCTATTAAGTAAACAAAAAATACATTCTGAGATTCCACCTCTGACATACTGTCTGAGTATCTCTTATTCGGTCCTGTTTTAACGATTTTTTTAAAAAAGGAAAACCTTTATTGGTACATTTTAGATATACATAATAACATTCATCATTAGAATGTGAGTTTCAGAGTGAATCTCTTCAGAGCACAGAAAGCAGGGGTATTTTGATCTGTTTAGAAATGGTTTCACTACTTTAGTCAGAAATATTTCTAAGCCTGGATTGTGGTAGTCCCACCTACTTGGGAGCCTGAGACAGCAGGTCTGGAAGTTTAAGCCTCTTGTGGGCAACCTAGTGATGTAGTGAGACCTATTTCAAAATAAAAAAAGAGAGAGGATGTAGCTCAGGGCAAAAACCTTGAATTCAGTCCCTTGCTCTACAAAGAAACAAATGCCCTCCAAAAGCCTTCATGTAAACAGAATGAAAAGGTTATGATATTAATACTGGGACAGAGAATCTACAAATTGGTAAGGGTATCAAATGCAACTTATTGTTTGTGAAACATGAAATTTCAAATCAGTAGTCACAGTTTATCACTAAGCAATGCTACCGTAATTGGCCATCTTTCTGCAGGAAAGAAAAAGATCCATTATGACAAACCATTTGCCAAAATATATTACGTGAAGTTGAAAGATATAAATGTTTAAACATTGAATCTGTGGGCTCTGCTACTTGGGATGAAGACTTTTTAAATGCAAGGCGGGAAACCCAGACTATTGATGAATACAAACTTCTTGGATAGCTAAATATTCTCTGCAGCTAAAGATGAAAAATGAACACCCACATATGAATACATATTCATACACATTTGATAATGTGCATGAATAATTACTGATAAAATAGTCATAAATTGGTGTTCAAAATAACTTTATAACTGCATAAAGATCAGCCACTAAAAACTAGGGCAAAAATGTCAGAATCATTCCAGCATAAATGCAGAATGTCTAGTGTTAGTGCTACTTAGCAATGGTGAAGAGAGTCAGGTTGGTGATGCAGGCCTGAAATCCCAGCTCTCTGAGAGGCTGAAGCAGGAGGAGCTGAGATATCCAGCTTAGCATGGGCAATTTAGTGAAACCCTGAATTAAAAAAAAAAAAAAGAAGATGAAGGATACAACCCAGTGTGTGTGGTACTTGGGTTCAATTCCCAGAACCAGGGTGGAGGTGGGGAGTAGAATGGGTCGGTCTGAATTCATGGTAAAAACCAAGAAATAAAACCGATGCTTTTTTAAATCCAAGACTTTGGTGCATTGTAAGCGCCACTGAGCTACTGAAATACATTTTGAAGGAAGAAAAATTCAAATTTAAGTACGGTACAGTGGAATCAGCTATTAGAGTTTAGCTGTGTCCAGATAACTAAAAAGACATAAGGGGACATAGCGACCTAAACACTGGATTGACTGACTGGAAATGACCATGCCCTGCCCTGGCAGCATTACTGATAAGGGAGAATCATTGCGAAGGCTCCAGGAAGGCTGCGGAGTCAGGAAGAGCAAGGCGGGTCCCATCCCCACCGCAGCCCAGCCCTCCGAGTCCACACCGCGCGTGGGCGTGGCCTCAGCTGCAGCCACGCCCCCAGGCATAGGACCTGTACACAATTGTGTCTTTAACTGCACCCTACGTCTCTCAGGGTCTGTTTATGCCTCAGGGTCCCCGGGGCCTAAACGCACTCTCGTGACAAGAAATCCTAATTTCCTGTCCGACAGGATTCAAAGCGTCACTGAGGCAAGTAGCGGAGTCGAGGTCACCACCGGCGACCGTGAGCGGAGGTGACGTCATAACGGCGAAGCCTCTTCCGGTCTGGCGGCGGTTGTCAAAATTCCTTCCTCCTCAGGGGTCTAGGGGCGCGGAGCGGTCCTGGTGAGGCCGCGCCGGGGCCGGGCTGGGGGCGGGAGCGGGCGGAGGGCGACGAGTCTGTCGGGGCCGCCACGCAGCCTCGTGGGGGAAGCCGGCTCGCTCCGCCCGCGTCCTCTGGCACCGCAGGGTCGGCCGCAGCTGAGCCGCTGCCGGCGAGGTCTCGCCGGGCCATCTCGGGGTTCGTCGCCAAGGCGCTTTCCGGGGCTTTTGTAGCTGGCGGCTGCCTCTTCCGAAGCTTCCAGAGCAGTCTTTGTGGTTTTTTTTTTTTTTTCTAAAAGGCAAAGAATTTCCGGGGTTGAAGTCTCGACTGCACCTGGATCCGGCTCCCGGCACTGCCGGCTTCGGGCGACCTAGGAGCTGAGAGGGTGAGCAGGTGTCGGGGCAGCTTTGTCTTTTTGCGACCCGTATTTAGTTCGGACACATTGGATTGAGACAGGAGGCTACTTTTCGTAGGTATCTAGAGTGTGCATTTTTTTGCCTGTAACTATAATCGTGTGTAGACTGTAAGTCATTCTGCAAAAGGAAAACAGCACTTTCCTGTTCTCTTCGTCTGAAGTGTGTGGGCCTGTGGCTTCGCACAGAACTTCCACACTGGGATCTGTGGGAAGAAAAGGTGGGACTTTATTGCGTTATAATACTTCAATATGTCATTTTCTCTCCAAAAAACCTCCCTCTTTTGTGTGTGAGCTGTTTGAAAGGACGTGAGTTGTAAAAATCACCCTCATGTTTATCGAGCTTTAAATGCTTGCTAACTCATCTCTTTTTTTAAATTTTTATTTATTTTTATTTTTTTTGAGACAGGGTCTCGCTTTGTAGTTCAGGCTGGCCCTGAGCTCACTATGTAGTCCAGGCAAGCCTCGAACTCAGCAATCCTCCTGTCTCTGCCTCCCGAGTGCTGGGATTACAGGTGTGAGCCACCAAGCCTGGCACTGTGGTATGTAGTATTGATTGTTGGTGGGCGTGAGTCTCCACGCCCAGCATTGTATGTGGTTACCGGGGATCGAACTCACGACCTTGCGCTTGCGAGGCAGGCGCCAGAACCACTGAGCTAACCCTCTGGCCCGCTAACTCATCTCTTAAAAAATAAGAAAATAAAAATAATGCTCCGAAGATAGGGCCTGGGTAAGAAAGTAAAACTCTCTGCATCATTCCTGTGTATGTTTTGGAGTAGATTCTGATGCTCTTCAAGGTTTATGTATTGTAGATTGTTTAGGTCTTTAAGTGTCCGAATCTAGAGCAACGGCTTCTGTTTTGTGGTTATACTGTTGTTTAGAAGATTCACTTATTCTATGGGAACTCAACGTTCTGATAGTATTCTTCCAGTATGTTTAAATGTTTCCTCCTTTTCCTGTATTTCCTGAAAATTGGTGAGTGTCTGAGTTCCACCTAATGATGTTCTTCCCAAGCTTGTAGCGAAAGCTAGTATTTAATCAAGGAAGTCATTATAAATTGATCAAAACTTGGGAGTAGAATACATTGTTAGTTTCTCTTATCTTGTACAGGGCAGGGTGTATGTGAAGCTAAGAAAAGAATGATAACTCAAGACCAAAAAAAAAAAAAAAAAAAGAAACAAAGGCATAAAAATTGTAAAAGGCAAAACTCCACTATGATTGGGGCTCAACCTTTTGGCCTTTGGCCTACTGAGGCTGGTGCTGGCACAAATAAAGTTGCTTCTTGGAAAGAAAAGCCTCGGTGTCCTGTGAGACTCCTGCTACATTTCCTGTTCAGAAGATGTAAGTTGATGTAAAGTAGGATAAAGCACGAACATGTTTTAATGTGCACAAAGAGAAAATTTGCTTCATAAGCATAATTTTGGATGAAAGAAACTAGACCCAAAAGAAGGCCAGCCCCTTCCCAAGGCAGGGATTTAGTGGTCAGATAATAAATTTGCATTTATCTATTGATGCCCAACAAATTTAGTGGCTTAAAACTGCACGAATTTATCTCATAGTTTGTTTGAATTAGGAATCCAGACGTAGCTTGTGTAGTGGGGTATCTGCCTGGGATTTTACTTGATTGCAGTGAAGACACTGGTTGGGCTGGTCTCCTGTAGCTTAACTCGGAAAGCTTACCAAGGAGGAAATCTATCTACACTTGGATCATGGGCAATATTCACTTCCTTGTAGCACTAAACTTCATTGCTCACTGTCTCCTAGGAGCAGACCTGAGCTCTTAGAAGCCACTGCAGTTCTTGCCACGTTGCCCTTTCATAATTCTAGCAACAGAAGTATCAGAACTTGTGTCCAAATTTGTGTCCAAGTTTTAGACTGGGCTTGGTAATGCATGCCTGTAATCTCAGCATTCAGGAGGCTGAGACAGGAGGATCGCCATGAATTCAAGGCCAGCCTAAAATATATAGCAAGAGTCTGTCTCAAACAAAACAGAAAACAAATAAACAAACTTGCAGTTTTATTTTGGGGACTATAAAGTGATATCTCAGAAAAGAACTCTGTGTCTGTTTTTTTTTTTTTTGAGACAGAGTTTTGCTTTGTAATTCAGGCTGGCCCTGAGCTCACTATGTAGCCCAGGCAAGTCTCGAACTCAGCAGTCCTCCTGCCTCTGTCTCCCGAGTGCTGTGATTACAGGTATGAGCCACCATGCCTAGCACCATGATATGTGGTACTGATTGCTGGTGGGTGTGAGTCACCATGCCCGGTATTGTGGTATGTGGTTACAAGTATCGAGCCAGGGACCTTGCGCTTGCCAGGCAGGTGCCAAAACACTGAGCTAAATCGCCACCCCTCTGTGTCTGTTTTGTATCAGACAGGCAATCCATGGCATTGTTGTGTGGAGGTTTAAGTGCAAGAAGTCATTTCCAACAGCAAGTGTCTGAGTTGGGCTCTGTTGTCTGAGGTGACAGCATTCTCAGTGGTGATATTTTGAGCCAGGATAGAATCTCTTGGTGAGTGAGATTCGGGTATCTTTTTTTAAAGCAGGTACCCACTATAGTAAATATATGTGGCTTTCTGAGTTGTAAACTAAACCAGTACAGCACTTGAGCCGCTAGTAGTAACACCAACAGTTAGTAGCATGATGTTTAGCTGTGTTTGAGATAATTTTTTTGTTTGTGTTTTTATTTTTTTTTTTTTGAGAGAAAGCTTAGGTTCTTTTAGTAGTGTCTGTAACTTTGGAGGGATTCAAGATTGATCTGGCAGATCCTTGGTTTGTGGCCTAAGTATATTTTTGCATTTGTCAGGTGACAGATTCCCAAAGGGTTTTCTTTTTTTTTTTTTAAACCTTGAATGAGATAGTTTTAAAGTAATGATTCAGTAATGTAATAAATGGAGAGATGAGGGCATTTGTTGACCTGAGCTTATAGTGCCAAGATGCCTGCCTAATGTTTGGCCACAAGTATTGTTTCTTGGATCATCCTGTCTTTTACTAGGGACATGCTCATGGCTGGAAAGCAGCTACTGTTCACTAAGGTCCATGATATATTATAGAAATTACCATGATTGTTTATTTAGTTAATCCCAGGGCACTTTCCAGGCAGTCAAGACCCCTAGAGGAGGTATGTGTTCTTCTGTTACTTTGGTATCTGGCAAGAGACTAAGATCAGAGAAGTCATTGTCTCCTGCAGGTGGAATATACCCAGGGGTCCCTATTTGGCTCAGTCCTAGGGGCCTTAGTGTCTGTGCAAAGCCTGTGGGTGGTGTTTTCATAGCCCAGAGTGTTTGGGCAGGTGAGTATGGGAGGACACAGATTACAGGTCAGTGAGAGCCTCTGCATCTAATAGCCACATGAATGGCTCAGAGACTCCAGGAAGTATTAAAAACAATTCTCAGAGTCTCTACCTCAAAACAAGCTTTTGTTACTTTTTTATCTTTTTGAAGATATTAATAGGAAGATCTGTTGTTTTTAGTTTGGATGTGAACTTTGTAAATTCAGAACTCAGAAGTACCAGATGATAGTGGAATTAGATGTCCTTCGTTAGTGTTGTCAGCTGAATCTTCATGCAGACCTAATCCAAGGAGAGTGAAGGAGAGGCTTTGTGAGAGGGAGAGGCATTGTGTGGCAGCATAGTGTTTGTTCGGGACTTAAAGCTTTAAATTTCTTTCTTCTTTGGATTAGTAACTGCCTAACACGGAAAGCCTGCCTCCTTGTCTTCTTTTCCTTTTCTTTGCCCCCTCGTGCCTTCCCTCCCTTCCTTTCTTGGCCGACCTTTAACTGCCTGAAATGGTGGTGTTTTTAGCTTCTGTCCGCTTGATATAAGAAGTGGAGGGAAGGACAGCCCAGTGCCTCGGGTAGTACTTTCTTTTGTGGATATCCAGGCTCCCTTTTTCTTTTTCAATAAAATCTTTATAATGTCTTGTATTTCCTGGTCACCAAAGTCTTCTAAGTAGGGTTCCCTTAACTGTGGGGTGATATCAAGTACAACTTGCTGAGTAATAAACTGGGAAGCTGCGGCTGGATGGGTGACCAGTTGAGTTGTCCAGTGCGTCCTTGAATTGCATTTGGGGCAAATCAGTGATTCATTGTTCTCCAGAGCGTCAGGGGCGCTCCCCTTCCCGAGAGCCTGCCTTGCTGCTCCTTGTGGTTTGTGCTGCTGGCCTAGTAGCCACTTTTCTGCTATATCTGCGCTACTATTGCTTTCTTCCCCTAATCCTATGAGGTATAGCAGATCCCATTCGTGGTTGACCTGATGACTCAGATGAGGAAAAAAGAAAGCTAAAGGAAGAGGAGCACTTTGGTACTTTGTCCCAGACACCTGGCCATGTCTTTAAGCTCATTTGTAAAAATAATCTGGTTGAAGTGCTTGGGCCCTTTAAGGGTTGCTGCTGATTGTCATGCTAAGTAGTTCTTGCTTTAAACTGTTACCAGATAAAGAACTTCAAAGGGAAAATTGAGAACACTCTTGATCTCCTTGGTGTTGAATTCAGCCCCTCTGAAACTGATTGGAACTCTCTGAGAGGCCACTGTGAGCTGCTCAGCACCCACGGAAGCCTGTCAGTTAAACACCCAGAGAGAAGGGAATTTCAGCTACCTAGAGATACAAGTAATTTTATTTATTATTTTCTTTGTGATTCTGGGGATGAAACCGAGGAACTCATGCACAGTAAGAAAGCACTCTTACCATCTGGGAGACTGGCAGTATTTGTAAGCCAGCCAGAGCCATGTAATGGACCTTGTCTCAAGGGAAAAAAAATAGGTGAAAAGGGCACTATTTGGGTTTTTGCCTGTACAATTAGATTTTTAATACTGGAGCCCAACCTGTTAACAGGGATTGAACTCAGGACCTTGCACTTGTAAGGCAGGTAGGTGGCAGTACCACTGAGGTACATCTCGGGTCTTTATCTTAACTTGTGTTAATATGGCAATTGACAAAATTTCATGAACTTCATTAATACTGAGACCCAAATTATGCATAACTTGGAATCTCACTGAATTTAGACATTGTTACTAACCCCCCTGCACCACACATACAGTGTGAGAAGTTTACCTGATATAAGGTGAGAATGTTGGGATGTCTCAGTTCTGGGGAGGGATTACCAGGGCTTGAATTTAGGACCTCGCGCTGCCAGGCAGGTGCTGTGCCTAATTGTGCAGCTCCTGGGATGCCTCACTTTTACTGTAGACTTGCCTGAGTTGCACAAAATCACAATACATGTTGCCCTGAAATACTCCAAATATAGGCTCCAGTTCAGTAAAATAATAAAAGTAAATTCTTTTTACTTACTAATTGGCTTGATATGTGGAACTCCATTGGCATTAATTAAAATAGGTAATATGACCCAAATGATTATATAAAACCTAATAAATACAGGGATGATTATTCTCCACTGCTTTTCCATTTGACAGCTCATTATTACCTGTTGTTAAATATGGCAATAGATAAATGATGCCTGTTGATTAATGATAGTATTTAAAAGTTTTAATATACAGTACATGGTAGATATTTGTACCTTTTCTTTTATTTTTTTCCCCTAATATTGGGATGGAGCCCAGTCCTTACACATGCTAAGCCACTGGGCTACATCCCCAGACCTTTTAGAGGTTTTTATTTCAAGACAGAGTCTTGCTAAGTGGCTTAGACTGTGCTTGAACTCAACATCTTGGTTAAGCCTCCTGAGCAGCGAGGATACATATAGGCTTGTGCTACTATATCCAGGATATATTATCTCTTTATACATATCTATTTAAGTCTTTTGGTCATTTTTAATCAGTTTATTAGTTTTTTTACTGCTGAGTTTCTTATATATTTTGGATATTTATTCCTTATTGAGTATATGATTTGCAGATCAGTTGACTATAAATATGTGGGTTGATTTCTGGCTCCTCTGTCCTGTGTTCCATTGGTCTCTATGTTTTTATATCAGGACCCCAGACACTTTTGCTTACTCTAACTTAGTAGTGCATTTTCAGAGTAGATGAGGCTTTGTTGTTGCTCAGAAGTCCTTTGGCTCTGGCAAATCTCTTGTGGTTTTAGATGGATTTTAGGATATTTGAAGTATTCCTTGGGAAAATGTGATTGGAATGTCATTTTCTGTACACTATCCAAAACACTTCTTACCACTGAACCATGCTCCCTAGTCCTGCAGGTGACTTTTTTTCTAGTATTTGTGGTTGAGCACAGGCCTTCACACTGAGTGACATTCATTCATCCATCCATTCATTCTAGACAGCATCTTGCTATGTAATCCAGGGTGGCCTTAAACTCATGCAGTCTTCCTGCTTCAATCTCCTGAGTGCTGGGATCACTGCCATACCTGGTTTAATTTGGAAGCAAAGTCTTGCTAAATTTCCCAGGCTGGGTACCAATTTGTAATCCTGCTTCCTGACTGCTGGACCTTGCACTTCCTTGGGAAGCACTCTACCGCTGGACTACTTTCGCACCACAAGTCATCTCTCTCTTTTCTTCTTTGAGATAGAGTCTTACCTTGTTGGCTAAGCTGGAACTTGTGATCTTCCTGTCTCAGCATCCTGGTAGCTGGGAGTACAGCCACGCATCACTGTAACTTCTATAGTATATGTCTTTTAATAAATTATATACTGTTGTTTGGGTTTAGATTTTAACTTGTAAACTGCATATACAGATATAAGTGATTTATATATCACCATTCTAATATTAGAATATTCTGAATTTAATTGTGTATTTTACCCATGAGTTTTATATGTTCATATAATTTTATGTTACTAATTAGTAACCTTTCAGTTTGGAGAGACCCTTTTTTCATTTTTTTTTTTTTTTTTTTTTTGAGACAGGGCCTTGCTTTGTAGGTCGGGCTGGCCCTGGGCTCACCATGTAGCTCAGGCAAGCCTCAAATTCTGCAGTCCTCCTGGCTCTGCCTCCCAAGTTCTGGGATTATAGGCACGAGCCCCCATGCCCAGCATTGTTGTATGTGGTACTGATTGCTGGTGAGCATGAGTCACCATGCCTGGTATTGTTGTATGTGGTTACCAGGGATCGAACTCAGGACCTTGAGTTTGCTAGGCAGGCACTGGAACCACTGAGCTAAACCTCTAGCCCCTTTTTTCATTTCTTGTAAGGCACCTTAGGTAGTGATGAAATCTTTATGCTTTTGCTTATCTAGGAAAGTCTTTATCCTTCATTTCTGAAGAACGGCTTTGCTGGCTTTTTATTCTTGGTTGTTGGTTATTTTTGCTGTGCTCTTAAAATCACCCCATGCTCCCCTGGCCTGTGAGGTCTCTGGTGAGAGACCTGCTTGTGGCTTTCTTGGATCTCCTTCATACATGATTCGCATCTTTTCTCATGGTGCTTTTTCATCTTCTTTGTCTTTGGTTTTTGGCCATGTGATAAGTTCAGGCATAGTCTTGTTTCCATTGAATCTGATTTGAAAACTTTGCCTTGTCTGTATGTAGGTATTTATGTCTTTCATGAGATGTGGAAAATTTTCTATTGAGCTGCATTGAATAAGTGGTGTGATCAGATGATATGTTTATATTTTAAAAATTTCATTACAGTAAAAGACAAACAGCTATTAATCCCTTAAAAAATATTCCCTCTCACTTCAAACACACATATCCCATCATGCTTGCCACCTTCTGAAGCACTTCTGGAAGTCCTCTGGAAGTGTCCTCATAGCTGCCTCAGTGTCTCAAATTGATTCAAAATGTCTGTGGCATTTTCTTCAAATAAAAACACGATGTGTGTCCTTATCCAACTACTCACTAGAGCTTGAGCCATGCGTGCAGTGTCTAGCTCTTTCTCAAATTCAGGATGACCACGAAAGGGAAGCGTTCTGAAGTGGTGCTACCCTTGTACATTTACTAGGAGCAAAAGGTAGCGCTCTGAACAGATGTTTCAGTGGTATTTTTTTTTTTTACAGGGATTATGTTGAGGCTTATCAGTGCTTGATAGGTATTATGCCTTCTTTGTAAAACATGATATTCTGGTTTGAATGCTGTGTGTTAAAAGTAAAATATCACATTTTAAGTGAGATACCTGATACCAAATTTCCCGGATCTTCTGTGTGGTGGCATGTGGGGGAATACCAGCTACCACAGAAAGTCAGATTTTCAGGGCAAAGTTACAATCAAGTCCTAGTTTATCTCTTTCTAACAAAATGATACTTGAACAGTCACTTGTCGTTCTTGAATCTAGTGTTTTAGGGTTTAAATAGTGGTAATGTTAGTCCTGGAGGCTTGTTAGGAAAATATATCTCCTTGCAAAAGTTCTTACATGTAGGAGTCCTTAGTAAATGGCAGTTGGTGTCGCTACTGCTCATGTGATGGGAGAGATGATTTTTTAGTGATTTTTTATATGTATCACCAGCAGAAAGACGCAGAGAGACAGACAGACAGACGGACAGATGGGTAATAGTAGGGCATGATAATTAGTAAGCAGTGCTTATTAATGAATGGTCACTGTCCACAGGAATGCAATAAACTCATGTACAGAGGAGCAGAGGTTGGCACTGTCCACTTGGCTGCATGAAGCCGTCCTGACGTGTCACCGAAGAGTGCTCGGTCGTGTTTCACTGTCAGTCTTGCAGGATGGAGGCAACCGATGTATCGTGTGGTAAGTCCTGCCGATGCTGCTTAGCGTCATGTTCTTTACCTGTCTTTTTCCGAGGCCCCTGTTTCCGGCCCTAGGTGAGATAGCCTGCTCTGGCATCGTATGGCAGTAGTATGTTTGTGTTTTTCTAAGTGTGTTAGCTTATGTGGGACTTTTAAAGTAGAATGGAATGACTTCTAGGCTTTCCTAGCTCTGGGTTTTCATGCCTTCTTTTTTCCCTACTAGGTTTATTGTCTAGTGGTCCCGTCTGCTTTCATGAAGAACAGACAAAAGCAGAAAGCGTGGTGGCTGACTGTCTGCGGAAGTGTGAGGTATGACAGGAGTCCAAGCGGCATAGCAGCATCTCTTGCAGTTCATGACCATGGTACGGCACAGCGATGAGAGATGACTGGCAGTCCATGTGCAGTTTAACCTGAGTGGGCGCAGAGGGCTGTTTTAACCGAGACCCCAGCGCGAGTTATGATTCCTTCTATTAAAGAAAGAACTCCCAGTCTGGTAGTGGTGAGATGAATTAATGTTTGAGATGTTCCAGTTATAACCGTGATAAAGAAGGTGGATACTACGTGTGGAAACAGAGACAGGCTTTAGGGCAGTGGCGGTAAACTTACGGCATGTGTGCCACAGGGACTGTTTGTGTTAATGAAAACTCTAAAAGGTTCACCATCACTGCTCTGTGGCTGCTGTGCAGGGAGGTAAACAACAGAAGCATTCTCAGCTTGTTTTAATTTTTTAATGGTACTGGGAATTGAACCCAAGGCCTTTGTATTGAACCACATCCATGACACTTTTGTTATTTCCTTTTTTAATTTTAAGACTGTATCTTGCTAAGTTGCTTAGGTAGGGCTCGAACATGTGATGCTCCTGCCTCAGCTTCCCAGAGTGCTGAGATTACAGATGTGTTCCAACATGTTTGGCTGTCCCTTATATAGGCATTGAGTCCCCTGTCTTGTTCTCTGTGAACATTGGAGGAGACGTCCTTTAGCTTAAAATAGTATGTTTATGACGATTTAGGGCTTGCTGACCTTTGAGGATGTGGCTGTGGACTTCACCTCGGAGGAGTGGGCCTTACTGGACCCAGTTGAGAGAAACTTATACCGCGAGGTGATGCTGGAGAACTACCAGAACCTGGTCTCAGTAGGTAAGATTGCTGTCATTCCTTTCACCTCTCCCGGAACAGGAATATGTATTTACTGTGTTTTAAGATTGGTGCTGTCAGTGGGCAGTAATGGGGAGATACTCCCTGTCCTAATATGTTATAGTGTACAGTAGGTTCTCAAGTGTGGTGTTAGGGTCAGTAGCCTCTTGTTCTCTTAATAAAGTACATTTTTTGTCTTTACTTTTGACATACTGAATCAGAAACTACTTAGGGCCTTGTCATCTGTGCTTCACCTTTCTGCTGGATAAATTTGATGCATTGTAATATTTAAGAATTAATATTTGCCAGCTGTAATCTCAATATTCAGCAGGCTAAGGCAGGAGGATCACCATAAGTTTAAGGCCAGCCTATGCTACATAGTGAGTTAAAGGTTAGCCTGAACCTACACAGTGAGACCTTGTCTCGAAGAAACAAAGCAAAATAAGAATTCTGGTGAGCCAGGTGCCAGGTATGATGGCGTGCACCTGTAATCTGAGGTACTTGAGAGGCTGAACCAGAAGGAGTGCCAGTTTGAGGCTGCCTCGCCGACACCCCAATTCAAAATAAAAAAATAAAAGGGCCAGGTGTTTGGCTAAGTGCTCCCTGGATTCAACCCCATAGCCACATAAAGAAAAAGAGAAAAAAGAAAAAACAATTACTGGTGTAGTTTTCTCCCCATGACAACAAAGATCTCAGCCCTCTTGGAGGCTGAGGCAGGAGGATCACAAGTCTGAATCTTTTATTCTGTGATACTACTATGTTCACTAATATATTTAAATTTTAAAATATTTTTCTAAGTTTTGTTCCCTATGCCATGATTGTCAAATACCATTTCATTTATTATTATAATTATTATTCTTTTTTATTTTCCTATGCTGGGGATTTCTCTGTTTGAGCAGCTTCGTGACATAACGAGACCCTGTCTCAAGATTTTATTTTATTTTATTTTTGGGGGAGTCAGGAATCAAACTCAGGACCTTCACTTGTCAGGCAGGCGGTGGCACCACTGAGCTACATGCACAGCCTGTGTCTCAAGATTTTAAAAATTCGGGGATTGGAGATGGAGCTCGGTGCAAAGGCCTTGGGTTCAACTGCTAGTATCAACGAAACAAAACTCCTTCTTTCACTGTATTTCCTATTTGATTAGTATTTAGGGCTTTGCAAGTGTCTACATAATCCTCACTTTAGGTTTTTGGGTGTCAGAGGTTAGTGTCTTTCAGATACATAGTGAGGCGCTACTTGCATATTGAGGTTGTTAGCAGTCATTTGTCTTTAGAGTTGTAGTTCCTGAGTAATGGGACTGTTGGTCATTTCTTGTGTAAGCCACTTTCATTCCTGTATCTTTCCTCTTCTGTAGGATGTCAGCTCCTCAAACCCAGCCTGATCTCTTGTTTGGAGGCGCAAGAAGAGCTAAGGACAGTGGAGAGAGGTGTTCTCCAAGGTGTGTACTGTTTAACACCTCTCTGGATACTGAGAAGTGTAGGAGGAAGAACCTTTCTGTACTGTGGAATACCCTCCGAGTCAGAAGGGCAGGATGTGAGGCTCAGAAGTTTGGGATATTGTTACAGCCCAGTCTTCCATTACTTTCTGTCTCTCCAGGATTTCTCACAGTCACAACCACCAACTGTTCTCTCCTTTGAGTTCGTAGTTTTCATGTGTGCTGTTTTCCCAGTTCTTTCCTGCTTTCCTTTTGTGACAGTACTGTTTGTGTTCACCAGAACACTTTTAGTTTTTTTTTTTTTTTTTTTGAGACAGGGTCTTGCTTTGTAGTTCAGGCTGGCCCTGAACTCACTATGGTGCCCAGGCAAGCCGCCGCGAACTCAGCAATCCTCCTGTCTCTGCCTCCCGAGTGCTGGGATGACAGGCGTGAGCCACCACGCCCAGCACTGTGGTATGTGGTATTGATGGCTGGTGGGCGTGAGTCTCCACGCCCAGCATTGTACGTGGTTACCAGGGATCGAACTCAGGACCTTGCGCTTGCGTGGCAGTTGCCGGAACCACTGAGCTAACCCTCCGGCCCCAAACACTTTTAGTTTTTAAAA
>PVIC010027588.1:0-10171 GCA_004025085.1 Thryonomys swinderianus
GGCATGCCGTGTGCACACTTGCCTGTGTTGTGTGTGTGTGCGTGGCATGTGTGTGCATGCATGAGCTGGCCCCGGGACCGGGTGAGGGTAGGAGCTGCTCGGAAGCGTCTCCTTGCGCCTCCCGTCCCAGCTGCTGCCTCCCAGGGCGCTGACCCGGCAGCCCGAGCCCCGGGCGCGCACCTACCCGAAGAGAGGTCTCACGTGGGGTGGGTCATCTACTGTCCCGTGGCTGAAGGCGCAGCCGCTGCAGAGCGCAGCAGAGCCGCCTCCCCGCGGGTGTGGGGCGGGGCTCCGAGGAGGCGCTGAGCCTCAGGTCCGGGGGCGCAGTGCTCGCGCAGGTCTCCTGGGGGCCCCCACTCTCGTTTCTGGTCCTTGTGGCCCAGAGGCTCAGGCGTCTGACTCTCAGTGGTGATTTCCTGCTGGTAGTTTGCATCGCAGGATGAACTTCAGCAATGGGGGGGGGGTGGCTGTGTACCCCAGGAAGCTCCTGGCTGTGCAGTGGTCTCTGGGTTGTGAAAATCACCTATACAACCACATTTGCCAGGCCGTGCACACATGTACATGAACGTGCTTCCCACGACCTAGGCATGTGTGTCCATGCATATGCTTCCCAGACCCTGTAGGACACACACTTGTGAGCACGCACTTGTGTGATCCTGTGTCTTGTGTGTATTTTGGGCCAGATTCCTTCTGGTCCAAGTCTGGGCACCCCTTGATCAAGAGGACCAAACTGTGGCAGGAGATTTAGCTCTGTGGTTCTTGCACCTGCCTAGCAAGCGCAAAGTTCCTGGTTTGATCCCTGATAACCACATACAACAATCCCGGGCGTAGTGACTCACGCTCACCAGCAATCAGTACCACAAACCACAGAGCCGGGCGTGGTGGCTCACACCTGTCATCCCAGCACTCGGGAGGCAGAGGCAGGAGGAGTGCTGAGTTCCAGGCTTGCCTGGGCTACATAGTGAGCTCAGGGCCAGTGTGAACTACAAAGTGAGACCCTGTCTCAAAAAAAAAAAAAAGGAAGCGAACCAGGCTGCTCAGTGGAACCACAGCTGCCTCGCAAGCCTGAGGTCATGAGTTTCATTCCTGGAACCCTTATAATAAATTAAAACCAAAAGAGCACGAAACTCCACATCGTGGCCTTGGCAAAAGCCAAGGGAAAAGCAGAAACACAAAGCAGGCTGTTTTCACCTTGACACTTGACGCCCCAGGAGGTGCTGCAGGTTCCTGAGCACGCGCTGTGGGTGTGGGGCTGCGGGGTGGGGGTGCTCAGCAAGGTGGAGCCAGAATGTGGAAGGGTGAGGCTGGCGCCGCTGGCAGCAGTACAGGGCCCTGGAGGAGGAGCCTGAAGCCAAGGTGGCTCAGGGAGAGCTGGAGTCCTGGTCACACACCCCAGACTGACCCTGTGGTGTAGACGCATCTTGCTTTGTTTAGTGAGAAGAACCTAAGTGTTGGAAACAAGCCGTTGAGGGTGGTCTCCTGGGCCCAGGGCGCCCCCTGGGGTGGGGTTTCCCTAAAGTCCACACATACCCGCAACCTCAGTGAGACCTTTCTGCTTAACTGTGGAGATGAGGGCACTGGGGTGAGGAGGCCCTCAGTGCAGCGATTCAAGGCCTCACAGAGAGGGCGTGGCGATGCCCACTCGCCCTGCCAGCACTCTAGGAAGCTGAGGCAGGGCGGTCACGAGGTCCAGCCTAGCCTGGACAATTTAGCAACTGAGTGAGACCCTGGCCCAAAATAAGAAAGGGTTGGGGCTGTAGCTCAGTGCAGAGGCTTTGGGTTCAGTCCCAGGAGGGGGGGGGAGGAGACAGACAGAGACAGAGTATTGTGACCAGAGTTGGGGGCTGGGGATTTAGCTCAGTGGTTCTGGAGCCTTAAAAAGAACCAGAGTTGTAGAACCTGAGACCGTCCCAGCGGGGAGACAGGAGGTGCCCCAAGCTCTCACAGCGCGGCCGCCTGCACCTTGATTTCGGTTTCCAGCCCCAGGTCTGTGAGATGCTCCGAACCGCAGGAAATGGGTCCCTCCCTCTGGGCCCCCCATGTGTCCCCTGGCGCTTTTCGCCCCCACCCCCGGGCACACAGAGGCGCGGGGAAGCCGCCCCAGCTGCTGCCCGGTTGCAGGGCGGAGACCGAGCCCGCGGGCGGGCAGCGCACGGCAGCCGGGTCCGGGAGGAGCCTGCGTCCGCTGCGGCGCGGCTGACCCCTTGTCCCCTCAGAAGGTCTCCCGGCAGGGGGAGCTGGGGCCAGTTCTCACGGGGCTCGGGAGCCCGCCCTCCGCCCCGCTGGCTTCTGCGTCCGCGACCCGCCGGCCCCCCGGCCGCCCTCCCAGCCCGCGGCGGGCGGGGGGCGGCGCTTTGATTCCCCGCTCGGCTCTGATTGGCCGGTGCCTCCCACACCTGAGACCGCCGCCACCGTGGCTGTGTCCAGCGAGGGGGCGGGGCCGGGGCTTCCGGGAAAGTTGGCGGGGTGGGGGGAGACCGCAGCAATCCCCAGGCCCGGCGCCGCCGGGGAGCCCCCACCTCCGGGTGCACGCGGCCGCCCTGTCGCTGGGCTCCGCCCCGCCCCCGCCGCAGGTGGCCGAGTCTCGCTGGGATCCTGGGGACAGCTCGCCCTCGGTGTCGATTTACACCGCCACCGGCTAATGATGACACCGCCTGGCCGCGGCGGCCGCGCACCTGCGGCGGGTCCCACCTGGCCCTGGGCCTGTCCCCGGGGAGCGGCTGTGGGCGGCGGCCCTTGCTCCACACCTACCCGAGGCGCAGCCTGTCCCAGGGCAACCCGCAGTCTCCAGGGACCCGGAGCAGCGCTTTTAAAACAATCACTTCCTTTATTTTATGCTTCCTGGTAAATATGTGCGGGCTCAGGTGTGTCAGAACTCTCTACCTCTCTTTAGCTTACTTTTTTTTTTTTTTTTTTGAGACAGGGTCTTGCTTTGTAGTTCAGGCTGGCTCTGAGCTCACTTTGTAGCCCAGGCAAACCTCGAACTCCCTTTAGTTTACTTTTTAACCATCTCTTTTTCCTTTTTTGAGACAGGGACTCAATGTGTGGTGCAGACTGCCTTTGAGCTCTCGGTGATGGTCCTGCCTCAGCCTCCCAGAGAGCTGGGGTTGTAGACATGGTGCCTCACAGTAGTTCCTTTGTGTAGCCCTTTTTAAGTGTGTTGTGCAGAGCAAAATGGAGTCAGGGATATGAGAGGGTGGGTCCGGGGCCGGGTAGAACAGCTGGTAGCTTGTAACTTTGACTGGGACCTGGTTTTGATCTGTACTATAGACCTGAAAAAGTGCTGCTTACAATGACAAAGCCACCTGTGTCTGTATTCCCAGCGCCCTGGGAGGCTGAGGCAGGAGGATGTCAGGCAGGAGGATGTCAAGCAGGAGTCCAGCCTTGGCCGCTGAGTGATTTAGTGAGACACTGTCTCAAAATGAACATAGAAAGGGCGGGGGGTAGAGTTCTGTGGGAGGCCATAGGTTTACACCCCAGTACTGTCAGCAAAACAAAACCCAAAACTCCATGGTTACTTTCAGGAAATGCTAGGGAACCAGCTCATTCTGAAACTTGATGAATACAGAGAACCCTGGAGTGGAGGAGACCTTTCCCTTTCTCTGTTGCTGCCCTGAGCAGCCCCTCTCCTGGGAATGTGTGGGGCCTCCAGGTGAAGGAAGAGCGGCTGTGAGGACAGAGCTCGGCCACCTGCAGGCACTGTGTGTTCTTGCCGACCAGCAGGAAGTGGGCCTGGCGTGGTGAGGCTCCCGAGAACAGGACACCCGGCTGTGCCCCAGGCAGAAGCCAGACCAGAGTCAGACCCAGCCTGAAACCGTGCTCCCTGACGGGAAGCTGGAGTGGACAGCTCTGTGGAGTAAGATCGGAAATCTGCAAGACCTCAAGTGGGAGATGCTACTGGTCAAGGTGACCTGGACTCTTCCACATGAGTTGCCCAAAGTGGAGGAGTTAGAGCCAGGCGTGGTGTTGCAAGCCGGTGATTCCAGCCCTCAGGGGGCTGAGGCAGGATGGTTGCCATGAGTTTGAGGCCAGCCTGAACTACACAGTGAGACCTTGTCTCAAAGAAAAAGGAGGTCCTGTCTTGTTAAAGGAACAGAGATGAAGTAAATGCAGGTTTATTGAGGTCCTTACTCAAGAATAGACTGTAAAAAACAAAAATGTGTTCAAGAAGAGTGAATACTGAATAGATACTTCCTGATGTCCAGGAATTACTGCTCATGGTACCAGCATTTTGTGGTTCTTTTTTTTTTTTCATTCTTCACTTTTAAAGATGTTAACTGAGATCTCCCCCCCGCCCCGCCATCTTTGGTAGCACTGAGGATTAAACCCAAGGCCTTCACACTGAGCTACCCCTTAGCCCTTTTCCTCAAAATTGGGCCAGAGTCTAAGTGAGCTGCTAAGGTGCTTAGCCTCAGCCCCCTCCTGCCTCAGCCCCCGGTGATGAGAGCTGCGTTCCTCCTCGCAGCTCTGGCTGGTCTTCAGGGACTAAGTGTTGTGCTCAGAGTTGGCCACCAGATGGGCCCCTGGCCAGCACCACCCTGGGGGGACTGCTGTGCTTCCAGCCCTTGTGCCTGGCACCCAGCATTCCCTGTGGGAGACGGGCCACAGCCCTGCACTGCTCTGACCTTGCTGTGTCCTGGGGCACCGTGATGGGCTCAGGGTCACCTCCAAGTCCCCTGGATGGCCACAGGACAAAAGGTGTTTTAAGTTGTAGTAGACAACTCTGACCTTAGCATCATTCATAACAGTGAGACATTGGAGACAAGATGACGTGTGGACCAGGCATGATGGCCCACGCCTCTAATTCTAGCTCCTGAGAGGCTGAGGCAGGAGGATTGCTGTGAATTCAAAACCAACCAAGCTACACAGAAAGACTCTGTCTCAAAACAGAAACGGCCGGGTGTGGTGGCTCACGCTTGTCATCCCAGCACTCGGGAGGCAGAGGCAGGAGGATTGCTGAGTTCGGGGCTTGCCTGGGCTACATAGTGAGCCCAGGACCAGCCTGAACTACAAAGCGAGACCCAATCTCCAAAAAACAAAAACAAAGAAATCCAGAAACAAACAAAAAAACCCCACAGATAGCCTTTGAGGGGCCTGATTGGACTTTCAGCTCTGGCCTCCTGCCCTGTGGTGGGGGTTGGGACACAGGCCTGTTAGGGGCCTGGTTTCCCTGGGTACTGACACCCCAGCACCGCGTGAGGGGGTACCTCTGCCTTCCGCCCCGGGTGCCCTGGGCTGTGGCCCAGTGTCTTCCGCACGTGTCTCCCTGCCCCGAAGGGACACTGAGGGTGCTGCCACCCACACCCTACCGCGCCACCCCGAGTGAGTGTGGAGCGGCTGGTGAGCCCTGCGTCAGACAGGTCGGGCGGCCTTGAAGGCCCCGTCTGGCCGCCGTCCACCTTTGTGCTGCCCTCCGGGAAGCTCAGAACCGGTCGAGCACCTGGAGGTGGGGCTCCGGCCCTTGCTCTCGGGGCTCCCGCCTCCTCTCTGACACTGTGCGCTTTGTCCTGTCTTTGCTTTTGTTTCTGCAGTTCTGCAGGTCGAACACAGAACCTTTGCCCTGGAAGGGCATCTGTCCTTTTCTTTCTTTTCCCGCTGCTGGGGATCTCATTCAGGAACTCAGGCCTGCCGGGCAGGCACGGTGCTGCTGAGCTACAGCCCAGGTCGTTTCTAGTTTTGCTTTTGAGATAAGGTCTTGCTCGGTTACTAACCTGGGCAGGCTCAGCTTGAACCTGTGATCCTCCTGCCTCAGCCTCCCGAGTGCTGGGTGACAGATGTGGGCACCACCGCACCCCGCTGGTGGTTGTTTTCGTTTTAAACTTTGGATGGATTGTAGCAGATTCCTTGATGATAATTTCAGTTTCTATTTGGAATGAGGTGAAGGGAAAGCAGACAAGGGAAGAAATGCGGAGAGATGGGGGAGGCACAGGCTCGGGGCACTGTGCCCGCTGTGTCTGGTCCCACGGGGCGGGTTCCCCGGGACCGGGTCCCAGGAAACTCACGCCACTGGCTTCCTGGTCTGGTGTCCTGTTCTGCAGGAGGTGGTGGGTGGCTGTGGCCTGGGGTAGCCGTGTTGCCCTGCTTAGCTGCCCGCCTGGCTCTGCCCCGCGTGTCCCCTGTTCACAGAGGGCCCACCTGCCCTGTCACCGCCTCCTGCTTTCAGCAGCTCCCCTAGCAGTTGGTGGCAGGAGGAGGAGCCGTGGCCGAAGGCATCCTGGTGAGTCCCGCAGGGCCCCTCCCCGCCCCGGAGGCTGCTGTGCCCCAGAGCTCGGGCACGCGTGCCGTGAGTGGCCACGTCTGCGTCCTGCGCGACTGTCCCCCGCGTCTCCTCCTGCCATCTGGCTCGGGAGCTCCCTGCCCGGCCGGAGGAGCCTGCCAGCGGCTCGGTCCGGATGAGCCAGGCCTGAGCTGCCCCGAGCGGGCGGCTGGGGCTCCGGGCAGAGTGGGCCGATTCTGCGCGTGCGGGGCGGGCTGTGTGTCCGCGGGCAGGGCCTGCACCACTGCTGCGAGGGAGCAGGTGGGGCGGCCAGTCCCGCTCTCGGAAGGGGAGCGGGGCCTCCTGAGCCCCCGCTGCGTCTCCAGGTTCGTCCTGCCTGTCGAGGGCCTGTGGCCAGGGCCACAACAGGACCCCGGGCTCGAGTGCGGTTCTAGGGCTGCACCCTGCAGGCAGACGGTGGCCGGGAGAGACGCTTACATTGACCGTGAGCCCTGCGAGCCCTGTGTCTGGGTGTCCTTTCTCATCCCGGCCACCACGCTCGCCCTCCTTTGCCCCGAGGAGGTGAGGAACCTGAGCCGGGGGCACGGGCAGCAGTGAGGCTGGCTTCCCTGGGCTGCTGGGTTCCAGGGGCTGATGTATTGGGGGGGGCCCGGGTGTCGCCCGCTCCTTGCTCGAGGCAGCCTTCATTGTTCCTGTTTTCCGGGACTGCAGATGGAACGCAGAGCCTCCACACTGAGCTTTACCCAGCTCCCAGCCGCCCAGTGTGCTGGCATCACAGGCTGGCATCTCCAGGCCTGGCTGTGTTGCTGCCTTTGAGTTTTTGTTTGTTTTGTTGAGACAAGTTCTCACTATGGAGTTCAGCCTGGACTGGAACCTACTACGGAGCCCCGGCCGGCCTGGAACTTGGGGCGATCCTCCTGCCTCAGCTTCCTGAGTGCTGGGCCGACGAGCAGTTGGGCTTGAGTGGTCTTTGAGGTACCTAAGCTCCTCCCAGTTGCCAACTGGACATGAGGTCATGATACTTGGGGACAACTGCTGGGGACCAGAGTGCTCTCGGAGAGTCAGACCAGCGAGTCCTCCTGGGGCAGTGTGCGGGCCCAGGCTCCTCTGCGCCTCCTGTGTGTCACATGACCTCCAGCCAATGGAAACCCTACACGCGTTAGGTTGTGGCCACAGGTACGGACAGGCCTGAGTTGAAGTGTAAAGGGGACAAGGGGAGAGCTAACGGCAAGCTGGGTGTGGCAGTGCACACTGGTAGGCTGAAGCAGGAGGGTCTCAACCTGAGTGACTTAGTGAGATCCTGTCGCAAAATAAAGAACAATCAGGAAAGGGCTGGGGATGTAGGTTCGTGCAGAGGCCCTGAGGTCAGGCCCTGGTGCTGGAAACAGGGCCAGTGGAGCGGCACAGCGACAGGCACCGGAGCCGTGCGCCGCTGTGGAGCCCAGGTGTGCTCCCTGGCTTCGGCCGGCTGCTCGGGTCACGTGGGCGATCCGTGTTCCGCGGCTGCGGTGAGGAGAGCTGAGCGACAGGCCCCGTGACGTGGCCCTGGGTTGTTTGTGCCTGGAATTTTCCACCTGAGGCTTCCAGGCTGCGGCTGTCGCAGGCCACCGACTTCTCAGGAGTCGGCGCGAGGTGCCAGCCTGGGCACCTTCCCGTGTGGTGAGCACTGAGCAGCGGCCCGAGAAGAGAGCGAGGGCTCCCGGGACACGGAGGGCCGCGCCCCGAGGCTGGACCGGTGCGCGCTCGCCTCGGCCGCCCTGGACACGCCTGCTGTGTGCGCGGCCTGGGACCCCGCCGCCTGCCTCGGACGTGCCCGCTGAGGTGCGGGAAAGCCGGGCCCTGGCTCTGCCCGGCGGGCGGGGGCAGAGCCTGGCTTCTGCCTGGTGCCGAGTGCTGCCTCGGGTTCACTTTCCGCCCGCCCTTCATCCTCAGTGGTGCCCGGACAGGCTGGCCGCGGGCAGCCCGGGCGTCCGCCCACCCGCACCTGACCGACCCCTCTCCAGCCCGGCCGGCTCCCCGGAGTCGCGGGACTCGCTGTCCCTGCACGGCCGCTGGGTCGCCTTGGAGCGGAGGGGGAGACCTGGGTCGGGGGCGCTGCTGCCACCGCAGCTGTGAGCTGGGCCGAGGTCACGGTGAGGCTGGGCGAGGCGAAGGTGCACACTTGCTTCCCGGGTCCATGCACAGCTGGCAGCAGGGTCGGTGCCTCCTGTGCCCGGAATAGAAGCTGTCAAGGTGGCAGCTGTGCCCTGCTGTGCCGGCCCGGGGAGCCCCGTCCTGCTGAGGCCATGGAGCTGGGGCCCCGGGCTGTAACAGTGACCTCTGGCGGCCGTGGCAGCACATGGTTTGCCGTGGCGACTCTCGCCGTGGCACCGCTGCCCTTGTCCTCCGTGCCCGGTGACACAGAGGGAGCCGCACCGTGACCCGACTTTCCTCTGCAGGCCCCGGCCGGTTCCGCACCACCAGCTCCTGTGTGCTGTGAGCAGCCTTTGAGGTGAGTGTCCCGGGGTCCCGATCACGTCGGGCCCGGCCACGGGTGGGTCTGCAGAGCGGAGACGTGGGCCCAGTCCTGTCGTGACTCCATGGTGCCAGGCATAGAGCCCAGGTCCTCAGGGCAGTAGGCAAAGGCTCTGCCCCACGCGCTGTTTCCACTTTAACATCAGGAAGCTGAGGGCCTCAGTGTCACTTCCTGGCCCTGAGCCTGAGCGTTGGAAGCCGGCATGGTGCTCGCAGTGGACTTTCCTGGGTGACCTGGGCCTCTTCTGTGCCCACAGAGGGCCCGCAGCTTTTAGAAGCTGTCACTTCGCGGTTTCCCATGTCTATCTGAGAATAAAATGATGAAGGAAGCTGGATGTGGTGGCCCATACCTGTCACCCCAGCACCCAGAGGCTGAGGCAGGAGGGTCACTGGGAGTCCAAGGCCAGCCTGGGCTACATGGCCAGACCCTGTCTCAAATCAGAACAAAACCTGTAATGCATAAGTGATGGAGGAGTAGCCAGGGAGTGTTGGTTGGAGACACTGTGATGGTTTGCTAAACAGCTTTTTTTGGGAATTTTTTGGAATAAAGAGAAGAGAGAGTCTGTGGGGTCATATGGGCCTGCTGAGCCCCTCTGCTCATGACCAGCAGCCGTGTGGAGCAGCTGATCCCAGGAGGGCTCAGATCTGTGCCCTCCTGCGAGTGGGCAGGGCAGCAGTGTGCCTGCGGAGCAGCCTGGGTGCTCTCTGGCTTCTCTTGCGGAGGGTGACAATCTTCTTTCCCTTTTCCCCATGGCCGATGGGCCCCTCCTCTCCTGCAGGCTCGCAGCCCTGAGCCCCGCCATGGCAGATGGGCACCAGCTGGACCTCACCTACATCACGGAGCGCATCATCGCCATGTCTTTCCCTGCCAGCTGCTCCGAGGAGTCCTACCTGCACAGCCTGCAGGAGGTCACACGCATGCTCAAGTCCAAGCACGGTGACAACTACCTGGTGAGCGGCAGGTGGCACTGCAACCCCCCCCCCCCCCCGTGCCCAGGGTGCTCCACGCAGCCTCCTGCCTGGCTGGGGACGGAGGACAGGGTGGCCCGGGCACACGGGCTCCCTTCCCACCCTCGGGGACTGCAGCATGGGGCTCACTGCCCTGGTCACAGCCGCCGCAGAGAGGGCCTCGCTTCTGCTCCTGCTGTTGGCCAGGTGGCTCCCTCCACCCCCTGCCCTGCCCCTTACCTTGGGAGCGAGAGAGGGTGTGGTCACCGGTCGCCCCACCCACACCTGGGTTGAAGG
Organism: Thryonomys swinderianus; assembly: GCA_004025085.1. NCBI lineage: Eukaryota > Metazoa > Chordata > Mammalia > Rodentia > Thryonomyidae > Thryonomys > Thryonomys swinderianus. The sequence goes on from PVIC010027588.1 coordinate 9,977, forward strand.
CGTTGCACAGGGCACGGGGTGCCCGTGTCCAGCCGCAGGGCCGGGGCTGGAGCTTCCGCTGGGCCTCTGCCCTCAGGCTCCGTCCCTCGTGCTGCAGCCCTCCCTGGCCGTGACCTGGGTGGGCGGGAAGGGCAGTCCAGGCCCTGCCCTGGAGGACTTATCGCAGAGGGACCCTGCTGGTCACTGAGACAGACA
>PVIC010027588.1:10271-23851 GCA_004025085.1 Thryonomys swinderianus
CCGGCCCCACCCCACCCCATGCAGGCCCCGCCCACCCCATCCACGCCCCGCCCCTCACCCATCCAGTTCCCGCCACAGCCCGTCCTGGCCCCGCCTCCTAACTGTCATCCCACTGTGAACTTGTCCTGAAAGAACCCCTGATGAGTGTCTATCTGAGCGCCTTCCGCACACAGGGTCCCCCATCCCCACCCCAGCGCCGCCGGCTGCTCCTGGGGAAGCCGTGCCTTGCAGCAGCCTCTCCCACCTCTTCCAGAGGGTCTTCACGAGGTGTGATAAAAATACAGCAATTGCTGCCACCCAGTGCAGCGGAAAGTGGATCCTAAAAGCGTGGTGAAGGGAGTTAGAGGTGTATCCATTTTCACCTCATCATCCATCTTATTCACCTGAGCTGGCACCATGTGACTTTGTGAAATTGACCACTGAAGGGAAGTGTTTTGAAGCAATTCAGGACATGGAGACAGTTTCAGAAGGTGGCCAGGACAATGGGAAGTGTGTGTCTGAGGTGACAGGGAGGATTCTGAGAGGTATTCACAGCAATATGTCTCTTACTGTAGTGAATCCTTTTGTTTTGCTTTTTGAGATCCGTGTAGTTCAGGCTGGTCTTGAACTCCTGGTGATTCTCCTGCCGCAGCCTCCTGAGTGCCGGGATTATAAGCATGCAGCACCCCATTGATATTTCAGGAAAGGCTGCACTTCTAGGGTTTGCTTCCCACTTCCCGAGTAAGGCCAGGAGAACTGGGCTTTGTATATGTAGGTCGGTGGGGCTTCTGGGTGCCAAATATTTTGTACCCAGTAAAGTAAAAGAAACAGTGACATGGGGAAATGCCACAGTGGAATTGCAGTTAGGTGGGGTCTGGGAGGATTCGAGCAGCACCCTTCTCTTGGTTTGTGATCTGTGATGAGGTGCGCATCTGTACGCAGCAGTCCAGTGCAGCTGCTTGTCCCTCTCGAGTTGATATTTATCTAACTTCTTCCTTGTAGGTACTAAACCTTTCGGAGAAGAGATTTGACCTTGCAAAGCTTAACCCGAAGGTATAGACTTTATTCCTTTATGTTGTTTTGTAAACTGTAAGCAATGTTTACTCTGTTTCTGGAGGAGGGGTTTCTTATGGGTTTTGGGAGAATGTTGCTTGATATGGGGCAAAGGATCTTGATAATGGGGTATTGTATTTGTGCGTGTGTGTGTGTGTGCATGTGTGTGCATGCACATCTATCATGTACACAGATCTGTGACTGCCACAACATGGTGAGAACCTCCCCACAGCAGGAAGAGGTCCTTCCCCACGTCACCCTTCTCCTGCCCTCTTCCCACAGTCATGATGGGGCCTCCACCTGTAGTTGTTTCAGTAGAAAGATTTAGGGAAAGTTTTCAAGACAGTGTAACTATAAATTGTGGCATACGTGCACACACACACACACACACACAAACACACTATACTGTGTATGTGGAGACATGGTATCTATGTTGGAATGTTATGTATGTTGGAATATTTTCAGTCATTAGAATCAAAAACTATAGCCCAGAAAGTCCAAGTCCACAGTTCTCCAAAATCTGAATCTTTGGAGCACTGACCTAATGTTCAAAAAGTTTTAGATTTTGGGGTGTTTCTACTTTTAGGTTTAAAAAAAAGTAGTTGAGACAGAGTCTTGTTAGGTAGTTTGGGTTGACCTTGAATTTGAAGCAGTCCTCCTGCTTCAGACTCCTGAGTGTTGGGATCAGAGGTGTGAAGCACCATGCTAGTCTTGCTTTTTCTTTTTTTTCCAAGTTCAGGGGTTTGGATTAGGGGCTCTGAGCGAGGAGAGTATCTGGGTTCCCCACAGTGCCGCACCCCTGAGATCTCAGTTTTGCTCCCAAGCATCCTGAATATGAGTCTTCCCCGCTGCAGTGTGCTCCGTGCATGCTCAGTGGCGGCAGGAGTGTGGGCTGTGACCGGCGCTATCTCCGCAGAGCCTGCCGGGTGATGGAAATGGCCTTTGCCTCTCCGTGGGATCCGGGAGCATGGCCACTCCGCGGCAGAGGGCCCGCAGTGCCCGGAAGGGTGGCCCATGGGCAGTGGGACAGTCTCCGTCCGCTCCCCTGGGAGGGGCCTGGTGTTGCAGCAGGGGCCTCTGAAGTAGTTAACTCCCAGCTGTTTAGGTGTCCACTAGAATCAGAGAATGAGTTCCGGGAACAACGGCGAGCGGTTAAGAGTAGGAAGAATTTATTGGGAGAAAGACTGTTTCTGTCGAAGAGAGACAGAAGGGGGCCTGGAAAGTCGATTGCCCACGGACTGTGCTTCTTAAGGGAGTTTTATGGCACAAAAGAAACCACGTATTGAGGCGAATAGAGAAGCGGGGCCAAAGGTGGCCAGAAGGGCACCTCACTGCACATCTACCACGCAGTCTAAGGTGGGACAAAACTGAGGTCACCCCATAAGGTGACAGTACTGGTGCTGAGGCAGTTGGTCCAGTGGACAATCACAAGGTGTGTACGAGGAGGACGAGACTGTGGTCGACCTGGAAGATGACGAGTCTAGCTGCTTAGGTCGTATTGATTCCTGGGAGACCCAGAGGGGAAGCGGGGAGCAGAGGCGGCACATGCAGACGAGTGAAAGTCTCTCCCGGAAGGGATGGGTTAGGGTCTGGGTCCCTGCAGAGGCGATTGGTCCCTTTTAGGGTGTCAGTTGCTGCTTTTTCCCCCGGGGGGAGTTGTAGCTGTGTCCACTTTCTTTTTTCTCTTGAAGCCTAGGCTTCGGGCGCCTCCAGCCGCAGCTTCCTCTGTACTGCGCTGCCTATAGTATCTCTGATCAATGTAACTGCCTACAGTCGCGTCATGGTGTGGCCCCTGATGCATCATGTCCGTCGAGGAGAGAAGCCGTGGCGCAGGGCCCTAAGGCTCCAGGAGAGGGAAGCTGAGGCAGCGCTTGTCTGTCCTTGCAGATCATGGACGTGGGCTGGCCCGAGCTGCACGCTCCGCCGCTGGACAAGATGTGCACCATATGCAAGGCCCAGGAGTCCTGGCTGAACAGCGACCCGCAGCACGTCGTGGTCATCCACTGCCGGGTGAGTCCGCGGCGCGGCCCGGGCTGCAGGCTCCTGCTGGTCCTGAAGAAGCCGACAACATCAGAGTGTTTTCAGCGCCGTGCCCTCCAGGGTCTCCAGAGTCAGGCCCTGGGATTTCCTCCTCACTGACACTTAAGTAAAACTGTAGTTTTACTACGTCGTAGTCGGTCGCTTACATAAATGCTGTGTAATATACACGAGTCTTTCGAGTCTATAGTTCATGGTTTATTTTATTTTTTGAGACAGGGTCTCGCTTTGTAGTTCAGCCTGGCCCTGAGCTCACTGTGTAGCCCAGGGAAGCCTCAACTCAGCAATCCTCCTGCCTCTGCCTCCCGAGTGCTGGGATGACAGGCGTGAGCCACCACGCCTGGCGATGATTTTTTTTTGTTTTTGTTTTTGCGGTACTGGGGATCGAACTTAGGCCCTTGTGGGTCCCAGGTTGGTGGGGTACCACTTGAGCTAAGTCCCCAGCTCCAGTTCATGTTTGTATTAATACAGATTCACAATACACAATGAGTATGTTCATTTTGGGGAAGCAGAACAGGCACTATCACCCCTTGACCCTTTCCTCTTCCCCTCCTTTTCCCTTCTGTCTTCCTCTGTCCCCAGCCTCGCCCCATCTCCACAGGTCTCCACCCTGTTTCCTATCATTTATATTATATTTTTCTCTTGAAGTCACGTATGAAATCATGTAACAAATAACCTTCTGGTCCAATTTATTTCATTTAGCATTACCATTTCAAAGGGCACCCATGTTCCTGAAAATGATCCAGTTATCCTTGATGGCTGAGTAGTACTTCAATGTGTATATTATAATACACGGTAATTCCATTCATCTTGGGGTTTGGTACATGGCACATGGACATGTCATATCTTGGTCATTCCCTGCCCTGCCCCCACTTTCTCTCACTTTTTTTTTGAGACAGGGTCTCGCTTTGTAGTTCAGGCTGGCCCTGAGCTCACTATGTAGCCCAGGCAAGCTTTGAACTCAGCAATCCTCCTGCCTCTGCCTCCTGAGTGCTGGGATGACAGGCGTGAGCCACCAGCCCGGCACTGTGGTGTGTGGTATTGATTGCTGGTGGGGTGAGTCACCACGCCCAGCATTGTTGTAGGTGGTTACTGTGGACCGAACTAGGGATGTTGCCCTTGCTAGGCAGGTGCTAGAACCACTGAGCTAAATCTGTGGCCCTTCCCTCACTTTTTAAATGACGAGTTTTAATTCTGTTAAAGTGTGTGGGGCCCCAGGTCTGAAATTGCCACCCCAGAATTGCTGCGGTGTGTCTGTTCTAAGCAGCTCTGGGCAGAACCGCCCTGAGACGCCCAGCGAGAGCCCGGGCTCCTGTATGAACCGAGCTGTGAGCGGAGCCCTCTCCCGTGGGACCGCCGTGGGGGACGGGCGTGCGCAGAATCGCTGAGCTGGGCGGGAATCCGCCAGCGCTGCGGAATGCCGGGTGCTGGCCACTGCGTGGGATGAGCCGCATAGCTGGGCTCGGAGCCCTCCGCGCCCCTGTCCTGTCTGACTTGGGTCCCGCTCAGCCTCCCTCCCTCAGCATGACTTTGTCCGGAGTCCTGGTGACAAGGACGCAGAGGATTTGTGGGGTCAGCAGTTCTGTGCCTTTGTGAAATCAGTCCGGAGCCATGTAAGCCCTGAAGATCGTTGTCTGCGGGCACAGACTAGAGACCAGAGTGGATGCTGCCACCTGTCGCCCCACAGCCTGAGAGCTGAGGGTTGTTTTTACGTGAAAACCTTTTTTGGTTTTTTGACTTTTGAGGCAGGGTCTTGCCGTGTAGCTCAGGCTGGCCTTGAACTAAGAGTGATCCTCCTGCCTCAGCCTCCAGAGTGCTGGGATTACAGGCTTGGCATACCTGGCTTCGTCAAAGTTTTATGAAGTTCATATTTCATAGAGTCTGATGGGAGGATTGCATCCCACTCGTCCTCTGCAGGTCTGAGGCCCGCGGGTCCTAAAACACCAACTGTCTGGCTCTCAGGAAAGAGCCTCGGGAAGGGGCGTAGAGAGAATCCAGAGGCGTCTGGTGCACGGACCGAGTCCCCGTGCCGCGTGTGATCATTGCGTCCTGCTGAGGTGGACTGATGGGAGCATAGACAGGAGAACACGCCCTGCCCGGGTGATGCTGGCCCAGACCGGGGTGTGGAAGGCTCCCCTTCCGGGTGGTTTCAAAGGCCGACGAGGGTGACAGCACAGGTTTAACTGTAGGAATGTAACCCTCAGATGTCCGGTGGGCTTTACCTCCTTTTCCATGCCCTCCTTCCTCTTCCCGGCTCCGAGGGCTTTCACACTGTCCTCCCATGTGCCGTGGCAGCTCGTGTGTGCGTGCGTGTGTGTGTGTGTGTGTGTGTGTGTGTGTGTAGGAAGCCGTCCACTCCTCTGAGTCGCCCCAGTGGTTGGAGGACCATTGTCTGCAGCTCCGGTGACCCTAGGCTTCCTCTCCCCCTTTCATTAGTCTTGTCAGAGCTGATTTTTCTCTTAGCTGGTCTCTCTCTAAGGCTTCATTAGTTCTGTTTACCCTGATCAGAAAACAGCCCTCAATTCCGCTGATCTTTTCTGTTGTCTTCCGAGTCTGTTTCGTTCTGCTCTGGGCTCCGCTGGGTCTTCCGTCCGCCTCGCTCTGGGCCGTGTGGGCCTGTGAGGGAGGTGACTCGTGACCTCTCGTCTTCTTGGCTGTCGCTGCATATCGCTGTACGCAATACTGCTCTCGCTCCGTGCCCATAAATCTTTGTGTGCTGTGTTACGGTTTTGTCTCTAGATACTTTTAAATTCCCATTTTAATTTCTTCTCTGACCCTGTGGTTGCTCATGAACTTGTTGTTTAGCTTCCACATAGTTGTGATCTTTCCAAAATTCCTCCGGTTACTGATTTATGTGCTCATTCCGTGGCAGGCAGCAGAGTCTTGACAGGGCTCCCGCCTTCTCGGCTCTGCCAGGACTTGCTCTGCAGCCCGGCCGAGCTCCCCGGCATGGCCTCCTGTGGTCCCCAGAGCCGCAGAGGGGTCCACGGAGCTTCTCCTTTTAACTGGTTTCGTGTCTCAGTGGTTTGTCCGCTGGACAAAGTGGGGCTTGAACCTCCCAGTGTTATTGTATTGCTGTCTCTTCCCAAACAATATTTTCTTTGCTCATAAACAGAAAAACAGCACTACAAAAATAATTGGCTGAAGATACCGTGTGAATATTACCACGAAGCTGTCTGCCCAGGGCTTTTTCTTATTGGTGAATTTCTGTTCTTAAGTATAATTTTACACCAGAAACATGTACGAGCTTTACAGTTCGTTGGTGACCACAAGGCCAGGGCTCAGCTACACAGGACCTCAAATCAATCTCCCGAGCACCCGGACTTTCCCTGGACAGGCTTCTCATGGTGTCTGTGCAGGTGACTGTGGGTCAGTCAGAACTGAGACCGAATCTGCCTGCCCGTCCCTTTTCAGCAGTTGTCAGGGAGCGGCGTGTCCTGTGGAAAGGACAGAGCAGCCCACGATTCGAATCCGGGGTGACTCGCTTCTCACAGCAGCCGGGAGGTGTCTCAGGAGGCCGGCACGGGCCCCGCCCTCAGCAGTGCCGTGTGCCGGGCCGTGCTGTCCACGGCGGTTCCATGGTGCCGCCCTCTGTGTGTAAGAGGGAGGCGCTGGCCGAGCCTGAATGCTTGGGGGTGTCAGACAGCGGCCTGGGGATGTCCCCGCTCACCTGAGCCTGGGGTCCCCGCTCTGCTGTGGCTGCAGCGACACTCCGGGCCCGCCTGGGCCATTGTCCTGTCCCCCGGGAGGTGGTGAGAGTGTTGTGGCCCCATGGACCGGTGCTCGGGGTCCCGCGGAGGCCACGGCCGCCACCTGCTCTCACTGTGCCTGGGGCGAGGGGCAGGAGCTAGAGGGACCCCGTCGGGCTCTCTGGAGCTCGCCCTGCCATTCTGACCCGGCACAGCATCCTCCCGTGGGCGGGCATCTCTGCTGTGGGGTCCTGGGGAAAACCCACTCATCTTTGTCCCTGCAGGGAGGAAAAGGCCGCATCGGGGTGGTCATCTCGTCCTACATGCACTTCACCAGCGTGTCGGCCAGGTAGGACGGCTGGGCCGGGCTGGGCCGGGCAGGCCGGGAGGGTGGTCCTGCGGGGTCCCCGAGCCCAGCTTCCGGGGGAGGGACCCGACTCTGGCCAAAGACGTTTCCTGTTTGGGGTGGCAAGGGTGTCCGCGGAGTGCACAAAGGACAGACCTCGCCTTTTCGGGTAACAGGGGGATATGTCCCCGGGGAAGTGCAGGGGCCGGTTCACACCTGTGCACAGCGCTGGTGACGGCACCCGTGCGTTCCACACGCCCGGCCAGGAGGGGCTCGGGGTGTTCTCCTTTCCTCCTGACTCCTGGTGAGCACACGAGGCGGCGGGTGTCTTCCCGTTCTCTGGGTGAGAAAACCGAGGCTCAGAGTGACCGGTCCGGTCGTTCTTCACCTCACAGCCCCGGGTGGGAGGCCAGGCCCGGTGGGTCTCGGGGCCGGGATGCGACAGCGGCCACTGTGAATCACAAGGACCTCACCCGGTGCGGGCTCCGGTGCCCGGCAGGTGTGGTCCATCCCGATGCGCTGTCTGGCCACGCCAGAGAAATGCAGTTCAGGGAATACTCGCGGGCTGGGGTGTGGCTCGGCCGTGGGCCCGGACTGGGTCCCGCAGCCTGCAGGACAGGAGAAGGAGCAGCTCCCTGCGTGCTCGGTCTGTGCGCCCGCCCTGTGCTCAGAGCCCTGGGTCAGCGTCAGCCGGACAGGGGGTCCCGTCCCTCCGCAGTCGCAGTGGCTGCTGGGAGCCGCGCCACGGACGCAGGATTAGGGAGCGAAGCATCCTCGGGTCTGGGCCAGTCGGCCTTGGGTGTGCCTAAGTGTTCGGAGCGCCCTGGGCTTTCTCCCTTTGGAGGTGCGGTGAGGGGGACTCCCCCGCACGGGTTCCTCCTGTTTCCAGCACGGTGCCCTTGGCTTCTCTTTGAGAAACAGACTCCAGGTGCCGGCGCCTTCATCTTGGGCTTCAGGCAGCAGCCCCCAGGCGAGGGCGCTCTTAGGTGGCGCTGGCAGGATCAGAGCCAGGGCCGATGGAATTACTCTGATGATGCGTCATCACTGGCCTTAACGTTGCCCTAGACACACTCTTAGCATCTAATTAAACAGAGGAACTCCAGAGCCGTACGCGCCTACCAGCCCATGGAGGTTTGTAGCTGCACATGGAAGATGTGGGCCACAGCTCGTGACAGGTTCCGGGTGTTTCTGGGCCTCTGGGTGATGATCCCCAGCCGGCCCTGGCACAGATAAGCCAGCTGGTGAGACACCACGCACATTCAGGGCAGGTCCGCGCTGCTGAACTTGGTTTTGAATGTCTTTCTGGGTCCTGCTGCCCATCTGGCTGCGTATTTTCTCCACGTGTCTAAGGATCCTGCACGGAGCTTTCTGTGTGTGGGACCCAAGCCCGTTTCTCTGAGGAGAGGCCCTCACTGCTGTCTCTGGGCCGCTCTTGGACTGCACAGCTCCGGCTGGTATCTCACTGCAGACTCAGATCCGAGGCCGGGGAGTTTCTGGGAACTCTTGTGGGGTCTGGAGCTCAGGGCACCTCTCAGTGTCTCTGTGGGTGAAGGGTGGCATTTCATATGTTGCTTTAGACCCTGCAAGGGTGGCCCTATTTTCTCTTTCTTTTTCAAAAATCTATTATTATCATTATTTTTTTATGATACTGCAGACCGAATCCAGGGCCGTCACACTGAGTCTCATGTCTCACCCTTTTTACTTTTTTGTTTTGAAGCAGGGGCTTGGTGAGTCACTAAATTGCCCATTGGGCTCCAATTTGTGATCCTCCTGCCTCAGCCTCTCAGAGTGCTGGGATTATAGGCATTTGCTCTCAGCCCTGACTGCGGCTTTGCTCCGGACATGTTCCTGCAGGGACAGGAAGTTGGATGGATTAGCACAGTTGCTGAGGCAGAATCACGCCTGTGGTGTGGGGGAGGGACGGCCGCAGGACACAGGCCCTGCTCCCCCTGTGGGCAGGTTCCCTGCTGAGTCCCCTCCCTCCCTCTCTGTTCCCAGTGCCGACCAGGCCCTGGACAGGTTCGCCATGAAGAAGTTCTATGATGACAAAGTCTCGGCGTTGATGCAGCCTTCGCAGAAGCGGTAGGTCTTCACCCTGGAAAGCCAGAGCAGGCCTGTGGGCTCAGCCTCCGAGCAGGTGAGGCCGGAGAACACCTCCTCTGGCCCCGCCCCACCCCAGGCAGCACCTTTGGGTCCAGCCCTTGACCTCGCCCTTGACCTTGAAGGTGGAGCAGAGCGTCCTTCTCCAGCCCCTAGGGCAGGTCTCCACCCTGCAGTGCTGGGCCTCCGTTCTGTCTGCTTGGCCTGGGTTTGGTGACCTTGACTATGACCGTAGCTGTGACTGTGCTTCCGGCATTGCAACTCTGGGGTCACCACTGTGCTTCCAAAAGTGTGGTAGGCTACAGGAAGGGACTGAAATGTATCTGTGTTCTAATAAAACTTTATTGACACACACAAGGCCACAGGTCAACATAACCCGACTCCTGTCTTGCCTCTGCAGCTTCCTGAAGCTGAGAGAAGTTGGGGACCCTGAAGTGTTGGGGTATAGCCAGGGGGAGCCAAACAGAGCAGGGGAGAGGTGTGGTGGAGACGCGGGCCTCGCTCTTGCCGCGTGAGGGTCACCAAGCAGCTGTATTTGCAGCCAGACCGTGGAGGCTTCCCGGGAGCGGCCAGGGCAGCCGCAGACGGGCTTTCTGTGCTGGAGGGAAGCAGCTCTCTGACCCTCTGTACAGAGCCCTGTTGCTCCGGGCTGCTGTCCCAGCCCTGAGGCGGACACAGAGCAGCTGCTACTGAAGCGAGCTGGGCCTGGGCCTGTGGGGCAGAGGCAGCCTGGCTGGGGGTCCCTGGGCCGCCACCCGCCTCAGGCTGTTGTGAGGTTTCTCCCTAGTCTGAAGCCAGTGGTTTGTGGCCAGCTGGATGGAGACCAGAGTGCCCGGCCTTGCCCAAGTCCCAGCGATACACTTTGCCCAGAGCTCTGGCTCTCAGTGGGGTTTTATTATTTATTTTTTTTAGTGTGTCTAACAAATTTCCCTTTGCTCAGTTTGCAAATTCAGCTGTTTGATGGGTGGGCGGGGCCGAGGCTCTGTGCTCCCTGGGGCTTTGCGCTGGACCTCTGCTGGGGTGGCTCTGGGCCGCACAGGGACTTCGAGGCAGATGTGAGGAGCCTGGGCTGGAAGTGCCACTTCTGCCACTCACAGGTGGAGGCCAGATGGGGGTCTTCAGGGTTTGGTTTGGCCCTGAGGTGGGTTGCAGGGCTGGCTGGGCTGTAGCCACTGGAATGTGGCGCTGGAGGGAGACCTAGGGCTGTGGGAGTGGACGTGGCCAGGGTCTGGCCTGCGTTCTGGGTACCGCTGGACATCATGGCCAGGAGGACCATGCCCTCCTGCCTTGAGAGTCCCCTCCTGGCCATACGTGTGTCCCGCATGTGGACAGCTGGGTCGAGTGGCCGAGTCCATGCTCTTGCCTGTGGTGGCCCTGCTGACCCTCGCCTCGGAGCTGGCCCCCGGCCCAGGGTGCTGGCGCCCCAGTGTCCCGAGTGTCCGCCCGGTCTGGGCGGATGGCCCAGCAGGGCGGGCTTCCCAGGCCCCTGGAAGTGCGTCCCAGGAGGAGGCTGGCAGGCCGGGCTCTGAGGTGCCTCCGCTCCGCAGGTACGTGCAGTTCCTCAGCGGGCTGCTGTCGGGCTCCGTGAAGATGAACGGCGCACCCCTCTTCCTGCACTGCGTCGTGCTGCACGGCACCCCGAACTTCGATGCTGGCGGAGGTGAGGCGTCTCGGGGGCTGCCCCTGCTCTGCGAGGCTCAGACACCCCCATCCCGTCCTGGTCCGAGTGGTTTGGGCCACGCTGCTCATTGGTCAGGGCAGGGACGGAGGCCAGTGGGGCGACACAGACTCCCCGTGTTCCGGGGTCTGCCTGGCCCTCTAGCCCTGTGGTCAGCTGTGCACTCAGCCTCAGGGCCAGCATGGGGGCCTCCTTCACTCGCCCGTGGGTATCAGCTTCTCCTGCCCTTTCAAATGGTCCCCCTGGGCACAGCGGGGCACATACCTGTCATCGAAGCCCTCCAGGAGGCTGAGGCAGGAGTATCACCAAGTTCAAGCTCAACTGAGGCAATTTAGCAAGACCCTGTCTTAAAAGATAAGTTTGAGCTGGAGATGTAGCTTAGTGGGGAGGCCCTGAGTTCAAGCCCAGGATCTCCACGAGTGAATGAATGAATGAATGCATAAAACAACACATTTAGAATGAAGAGCCACAGGGCCCCTTGCTGACCACGCTGGTGCTGAGCCCTTGGACATACTAGGGCCCGCAGCCCCTGGGGAGCTGCAGTGGAGCCGCCTCACAGCTCTGGGTCTGGCCCAGCGCGTGCGCTGTGGGCACATGCTCACACGGCGCTGTCTCTTGCAGCCTGCCGCCCCTTCCTGAAGCTCTACCAGGCCATGCAACCTGTGTACACGTCCGGGATTTAGTAAGTGGCCGGGCCTCGTTTCCGGGGGGTGGAAGGCGGCCGTGCTCTCAGGCTCATCTGCCCCAAGCAGGAGCTTGGAAACTGGGCTCTGGGCGCTGGAGCTTCTTGTGCGATTTCTGAGTTTTCCGTTTCTGTGTGATTCTGAATGTGTATTCTGTCTGTGACATCTCCCTTTTGCTTCTCTCAAAGCAACATTGGCCCTGAGAGCCCGAGCAAGATCTGCATTGCCATAGAGCCGGCCCAGCTACTGAAGGGGGATGTCATGGTGAGTGCTGGCACCCTGGCAGCCACCGTGCCCACTGCCGAGTAGAAGTGGCCCAAAGGGAAAAATGACTACATTCTTTTTTTTCTTTTTTGTGGTATGGGGGGCCCTTTTGCTTCCTAGGCAGGTGTGGTACCACTTGAGCAAAATCCCTAGCTCTATTACATTTTAAAACCACCACTCCCTGTATAGGAAGAATGGAAACTAACTCTGACCTTAAGGCATTTGGTTAGTTGTCCAACTAAAAATGTTTAATCAAAGAGCAACATAAGCCTGGCATGCTGGTGTATTCTTTAATCACACCTGGGAGGCTGAGGCAGCCGGATGACAAATTCAAGTTCAGCTGGGGGAATCTAGTGACTAGTGAAACCCGGTCTCAAAAAAACAAAAAGAGCTTACAGGTGCAAGGTTCTGAGTTTGACTCTTGGTACCAAGAAATAAGATAAAAAGGGCCGGGACTGGAGCGGTCCTGCGCTGGTGGTGAATTCCGTGGTGAGCGGCCCAGGCCTCCGCGAGGCTTCCTGCCTGGCGCTCCCTTCTCTTGGTCTCAGACAGAGGATGTGGGGCTGGGAAAGCCTGGCTCGGTGGACAGAGAGGGCACAGAGAGGAGCCTGGCTGCTGTCCTCTGCGGTTGGCCTGCTGCCCTTGGGGCTGGCTCCGGGAGGCTCCGGTGCAGAGGGCAACATGGAGCAGAGGTGTGGCTCCTGCCTCCTACCGAGCCCGGCGAGGGCAGGTGGCTGCAGGGACGGAAGGACACAGCCCCAGGCGACGTGGGGACGTGGCTATTCACAGGACCTGAGGCTCTGAGGCCCTGTCCTCTGGGTCAGTCCCGAGGCCCCGCAGGGCCACACACAGCCGGAGACACGGCTCCCAGCAGTGCTGGGCATTAGGGATGACGGGTCACGGTGGTCACTGGTCCCTGAGGGCTGTCTGGAGTGGGCAGGGGGGCGAGTGAGTAGGCAGTGCCCACCGGGGGGCAGCCTGGAGCTGGCACCTGTCTGGAGTGGGGTCCAGGAGTGCACTCATGTGGTGCTTTCTTGGTGCCGCTCTGATTGTCCTCGGGAACGTGACACTGGCCATGTTTCCAGGTCTCCTGCAGAGGGAAGCAGCCACCGCTGCCGTGGTGCTTTCTGAGGAGCTCTGGAGCCCTTCCCTGGGGGTCTGTGTGAGCTGGGGCCACAGACGCGGTGAATGCGGCTGCGAGAGCCGTCCCCCGGAAAGGCAGCGTGAAACATGGCGCTGAGTCCTTGTCCGCTTTATTCACCGGGGCTGCGCCATGTGGCTTTGGGTTCCTCCCAAGGCACAATGGCCAGGAAAGGGGAGCATTTTGAGCGGGTTCAGGGCATCCAAGCAGCCCGGCCAGCACAGCTAAAGACGCTCAGGAGGGAGGAATCCAGAGCTGCCTCCGAAAGCGGCGGAGAGGGAGGGGAGGCCTTCTAGCCAGGGGAGGCCCCCGAGGGATGCCTGGCCACCTGCGCTCACTCACGCTACTGCACTTTGTATTTAAACACTCCGTTGTGTCCAGCATGTCACCCTGCCGCTCGGGGACCTGCGCCGTCTGCCTCCATGGCTATTTGACACTTCCGGAAAATTTCCTTTCTGTCCCAGGCGCGGGGTCCACTTAGTGCTGAGCTGAGTCCCTGGAGCGCAGCGCTGTCGGAGGCGGGGCCGAGGGAGGGCTGGGGCGGGGCCGAAGGAGGGCTGGGGCTGGGCGGAGGCGGGGCCGAGGGAGAGCTGGGGCCGGGCGGAGGCGG